>JAODTR010087610.1:0-36377 GCA_025399935.1 Amblyopsis rosae | reverse complement strand
GTGTACTTTTTCTTTGTATAGTGTTTCGTATTAAACCCTTTTGCTTTCCACCTCCGTTGTACGCCTATCTTGTCACACATATACTTAAAAAACAAGTGTTATTAAGGTGTTTGGACAAAGAAATGACACGTCACGTCATTGACCCTCATACAGTATGCATGGGCATGACTGGGAGGTTGCCTCACAGTACGTGTGGTATGTGTGTGTGTGTGTGTGCGCGCACACATTATGATTTGCCGCTGTCTGTCCTTTGAGTGTTCCCCACCACTTCCCAGACAATTAGTTTAATGGTGCATTGCTACAGTATCTGGTTTAGCAAACTCAATACATTGACGTCCAACAGACAGGGAGTGTCAGCAAAGCTGCTCATGCGGCAATAGCAAGACTTCATCGCACACTTGATATTACACACAGCGTATGGCGTCCGTCTGTCTGTCTGTGTTAGCAGAAGTTCCCTGGAATGAGCCCTGTGAATGCTTTAGTAATAATCGGATACTTTTTAGGCCGAAAAACATGTTTAATACAGCACTGGCGCAATTAGTATTTGACCAACTGTATTAACATTAAAATAATAAATAAGGGAATATTATTATAATGAATACATTCTAAATAAAATAAAATATTTAGTATACTTCAGATACAGTGTGGACAGCATATGTGCTGACCACATATTACATTATATACCTGTAAAGACTGGTTTTAGGAAAGTGTGTAAATAATAGAAGAGTGAAAAGAAGATTTAAATATATGGAAGGTAGTAGTGTCCCGTATTCAGGAGGGGAGTGTCTCCATCCACTGTTAACAGGACACACGTTCAGTATGCATTCCTGGTCATCATACCCAAGCTAAGACCACACACCCCAGGATCTTGACTATGCTCCTGCACAACGAAAGGTGTTAAAACATCTGGGCAACCAAAGAGACAGCAAAACTCGTCTAATTCCAACCTCAAAAGGCTTTTTCAATCAAGACAAATTAATAACATTTGCAAATCAGATTTTCTCACAACACCTTTCCAGATGTCAAGGAAGGAGGGTTGGGGTGGCATATATTGTTGCCAGAAGAAATGTGCAAAAAAGAAAGTTGCTGATCAGTTGTCTGATTCCCGGTGCTGTTAGTACATTGAGATCTGCCTTCCTGTCCCGTCTCGCAGATGACAATCTGATCTAAACAGTATGAAAGCAACACTCACAATGTCCTTTAATCTTTGCTGAAATGATTCTCTCTTCCCCACTAGCATTCTACATGCTGACAGACAGGCACTGTTTTCCATTATCCATTCACTACTGTATGCCCGATAGAGGAAACCAGGTGTACAAGCTATGCTTGTTGTCTTCCTTTATTAGCCTGAGGTGATACTGTAACTACTCTCTCTCTGTCTGTCTGTCTGTCTGTCTGACTGTAGAGGAATCCACATAGTGTACAAGCTATTGTTGGTGTCTTCCGTTATTAGCCCCTTTTTTAGTTCTAAAAAATATTGGCTCAGATCACAAAATGTGTATTAAGTTCCATCTGTTCATACAGAAATGGGAAAAAGCGCATTTAAAGTAGCTGCTTCTACTGCATGGAATGGTCTTCAAGTTGACCTTCAAATGCAGAACCTTGTACTGCTGAGTGTGTTTGATGCAAAGCTGAAATTATTACAGGAAAACCTATCCACTTGTAAATTGTGTTTTTAAAATTGTGTATTTTAGCATTTTTCTTTTTAATAGTAATAGTAGGGGAATCCACATAGTGTACAAGTTATTGTTGGTGTCTTCTTTTATTAGCCCCGTGGTGACTTACTGTAACTTCTCTCTGTCTGATTGTCTGTAGAGGAATCCACATAGTGTATTACTAGTTTATGAGGCCTCTGCCAAGTTGGTTCTTTACACCTGACTTTATGTTTGGCTATTTGTCTGTCTGTCTGTATGTGTCCATACTCCATTGTATCAAGCCACTGGCAACATACATGTTTGTAACCAGAAGACTAGCAGTCATGTCAGTACTTGACATGATACAGTAGACATTATATGAAGCATTTCTTACATTTAAATGACGCATGTACAGTTTAGCGATACCGTAAGGCAGCACACGGGTTTATCATAGGAGGTCTAGCTTACTGATACTAATATATACTGCAGTCCCAGAAATTGCTGAAGGCGTATATCCTTTTAAAATGATATTTGGTCCTGCTATAGATTGGATACGGGGCAGGGATTTCACACATTTCGTGGGCAGAATGAAAACGTGCAGTTCTATGGTTGCCAGGTTTCCAATCTCTACGTTCTTAATTCCATTCATGGATATCAGTATTAATACAGTATTTTCATTAATATTGATATGGTTCATTGATATAAGGTGATTATACACTGCCTATGTAGCTTTAGCGTTTTTGAAATATAAAACCAGGAGGATCCAGTCCCTTGTCATTTCCTTTCCTGGTTCAGATTCAATAACACATGTATTGGCTTTTCTACTTGGGTTGCACTTGGTCAATCAATACAGCAGTGTCTGTGTGATCCTTTTGACAAAATGATATGCACACAGTATTGCGTGCAGGCCTCTCAGTAGCTTATGCTGTTGCAGGAAATGCAAGGTTATGATGTTAAATAATATGATCTGCCTCAAAAATGATTACTCTTCTCTTCTTACTTCTCGCTCACTTCTCACCTAAAATACTTGAAGTGTATTATGTGTGTGTCTACAGTGTGTGTGCATGTGTGTGTGTGCGTGCGTGCATGCGTGATTGAGGAAAAAACAACAGCGCAGCTGCTAGTGGATGCAAGTTGAAAGGCTGTATTTCAAATCACAGGCAAGAAAAGGGGAAATCGATCGCCCAAATGATTCCCATACAGCGTGGTTGACTCAGATTTGAGCAGCTTAAAGAGGCTTTATGCCCTGTTTGCTTGTTTTCCGCTAAGCATACATCTAAATTTGTCCCCAGGCTCATTAGAAGTGCTGGAGCCATTCAATGAATCATTCTCTCACAGCGACGCCGGCGTAAAGTGGCTGCGTGCGTGCGTGCGTGCGTGCGTGTGTGTGTGTGTGTTTGGGCTCTCGTTCTACTTTAATAATGCAGAGCACTGCTGATGTTGAGATGAGAAAATGGGTTCTGCCCTGTGATCGCTGCTAAGCAGATCAGGGGACATCGTGGCAGGTTCAGGACAATCTCATTTCATCTTGTGGATAACACATCTAAATCAATATACAATAGGATGTTTGATTAAGGAGCTCATCATTTAATGCACAGTCATTTGCGTTCATGGAAAGTCATGTGCACTGTGTAGGAGAGCTTCAGGCCACCTGCATTTTCCACAAATAGACTGACCAGCTGAATCTGTAAAATAGCTGTAACCAGTATGTGATTTTAGTTTATCATGTAAATACAGTATGTAAATAGTTTGTCATGTTACAAATGCTATGCTGTTGGACACAAAAAACAACCCCAGTCATTAAAGGATCTATATATGATCCTGTCTGCCACTAGATGTCACAGTAGATATCCAGAATCTCACACCAAAACAAATGCTTAATTGGTCACACGCAAACACAAAACGCACCTTACCTAGATACTAACATGCATAAAAATGTATAACAATAAAAATACAACAGCAAAGCTTTGATTACAACGCACATCATTTTCTGCTTGGGACGCATTATTCCATTATATATTTACAGTGAAAATTATCTAAATTAAAGTTATCTGCTGCTATTCTACTCTCATTTTTTTTAAATGACGTATAACTCAGATGAAGGTCTATCTTAGATAAAGGTGAAAGTGCAAAGATTGTTCAAGCCCAATGACAACTGCAATAGTTTGAGTATAACTGCTATCCACTAATATTTTCTACTTACAATGTGTGTGCAAACCATTTTGCATCCTACTCCTTGCAGTTTGAGTTTACAGTTGCTATATAAACAGAGCCTACAGCACAGTAGATGATTAAAGAGGTCACTCGCTGGCTAAAAGCCATACTTCAGCAAGATGGATAGAACCATTGTTCTTTCGGACACGGTATTTTGTGTCAGCAGTTAAACTGTATACCGAGGTGCGTTCAGAATTGGCGACCAGTGGCGAATGTTTGTGGCGACCATGTTTGCTTTGAACTTTCATTTTGAACGAATTGTGTAAACATGCCTAAAATATTAGATTTAAACTGTCACCCTTCGTCCAGCTTCAGCTTGTGTTCGTCGAGAACTGCCTCCTCAAATAGTTAGTTTTTGTTCGCAAACGTTCGCGGCAAACGGAAAACTGTTTTAAAAACGTTTGCAAACATTCGCTATGTTCACCAATTCTGAACTCACCTCTGGTAGAGGAGCACATCCCAAATATAGGCCAAAGTTGTGTTTGCAAAATATAACAATATCTCCAATGTGCAATTTGGTTACAGAACAATCTGAATCAGACAATATTCATTAATCTCTCATATGCTTCTCAAAACAATCCTCAGATTATCAGGCTGCATGCATGCCCCTCCCATATATCTCAACTTTCTAACCACAAACATTTGGAAAAAAATAACATTTAGCTCAAATATTCAAAGTTTTCTTTTGTCATACTTGAACAATGAAAACTTCATGGAATTATTAACAGTTAGAATTTAGTTTTTATTTTTAGCAAAATTTTAGAACATTTAAAAATTATGTTATTGCGTCTGTATGTAATTATTTAATATTGCAATCATGAATGTGTAGTGTGTAGTGAATAAGGAGGGTGGGTTAGAGCCCAGCCCTAACCCTAAAGACAACGTGGTCGAACTGACAACAAAAACATTTATTTAAATGTTTTGGTTTTTTGTTTCCATCTTTTAACTAAAAACAAAATCAACTGTTTAAAATCCCAACTTTAAATTGTTCAAGGCTGGCAAAAAGAAAACTTTTCTGTTTTTCCAAATGTTTGTTTATGGTTAGAAAATCTAATTTATGAGCATTACAGTTAACCCTAACCCTCTTTTAGTAGGTAAAGGTACATTACGTCAGCCTGTCCAGTGGTGAATTATATCCTCTATATCTAATCACTATAATTGCACACTGAAAACCCAATAATCTCCCCTTAGCTGCTGTTAGCATTTAGCTGCTGTTAGCTGCTGTTGCTTTTAAATGAGGGCTTTATGGTCAGAGAAATGCTGCGCATTGCAGTAAGACCTGCTACTTTGCGCTGATTATTAGAGAGCTGTAAATTAGGTGACCTAGGGATTAAAGGATATTCTTCTACTCTGTGCTGGATTCCATCTAAATTAAATGGCTTTAAAATGAGAAGAAAAGAGACAATGTGCCATCTTTTTATGTAAACTTACATTTGGAACCATTCCATTGTGTCTAAGGTGTATCAGAAAAGTGGTTGTAAATAAGATACAGTATAGCTGTATAAGGAATGGATAGCTATCTTTATATATTCATACCACTTCAAATTGAAACCACCTCAAATGATCAGTGCACATAAGTATTTATGCACAATATATATATATATACGATATAGTAAACCTCTTTTCTATGATGGCTTGCTTATTTCCCTCTTATTCCTGTTTTATTTAACTCAGTTTCATTGGGTCTCTTTTCCTCTTTCTCCCCGCCCTCCCATTACAATTCTGACCTCTTTGACAAGCGTCTGGAGACATATAAAGCTCAGTAGACCGATCAATAGAGATAGTTCCTCCAGTACTTAAAGTGCCCTTTAAGTACTGGTTATTAACAAAAAAAAATTATATTTAATTTGTTTTTAGTTTTAACCAAAGCCTCAGGTTGGTGTGATAATGAAACTAAACAAATTAAATTTACTCAACGCATAAATCAGTGAAATTTAAATTCAAGTAAATTGAATATCAATGACAAGAAAAGCATGAAGAGTCTAATTTAAGAGAAGTGTTGGTATTTGATTTTATTCATATTACATATATAGGCTTTATCATCTTGTTAAATTGTACAGGCAGAAGTATCTCTGAGAAAGTTGTATTGATTAAAGTAAAATTTAGCCAGTATAAACTGAATTCCCACTGTCTCTTTCCCACAGTTTTCTATTCTCAGTCAACAGTATAGCTTCAAAGTACAGTACATGATACCCCTTAAATCCAATTACTTTTTCACTGGAAGATTTCAGAGCAGGATAAACAGAATTATGCTCATGGATTAGTTATGTGCATTTGACTGCTTTTTTTTTGCGCCCATACATGTCTTAAATTCCCCTCCACCCCTAACATAATTTAGCGTAGCGTATTATTTTCAGCAGGATACATTTTGCTGCATTTCTGTTTCAGCGTAATAGCTATGCTACTATCATGGCTAAGAAATACATGCTACACTAATAAGATAAATGAAAGAGGAAATTACTTTACAAGGCTTAATGTAGAATGAGGGATATATTCTGACATACAGTAAAAAGCAATCCTGCTTACTTGGATGAAAGTTGTTACAGTAAGTACTGATAAAAAAGGCCAGATCAAAAATATTTGAAATAGCCTAGACCTCAACTATCTTTCCAATCCTAACTTTCCAATCCCTATCACTTTAAGATCTCTCCACTTTCAGCTTTGTGAGACTACCTGTAAACACGGGCCGGTAGAGTCGGTGACGAGGTGAATCTCACAGCGGGAGCATAGCAACCATTTGATTCCAGCTGCTGCTGCCGGCTAATGAAGGAAGGCTGGGGCACACTTAAAGAAATATGCAAGCACAAACCCTTAAAGTGTTTCAGGATAAGGGCAGCATCAATTATGTTTCTACTAAGATGAATGTGATGGTGGGGTAACCATGTATTTGCTATACTGTAGATGGACTATGGTGGACTGTTGGGTCTAGATATCAACATTTGTGATAGCCCGTTTGTTTAGATTTGATTATTATTAGTATTATTAATATCATCATTATTATTAGTATACCTTTTTTTGGTTTGCTTCATCACACAAGATCTTCTACAGTAGCATACCCTCACTTTACTCAGTGTAGGAATAGTGCTGTGGTGCTCGAGGTGCAGAGCCCCTGGCAGCGCGCTGCCATGCCAACTCCAATCATGTCGCGCATCGCTACAAAACAGGCCTGTCTCCTGGGAGGAAGCCGCCAACAGCTAACGAAAAACAAACACTCGTCTGTTCCCGAGGCTCAATGAACGATAGCCATGGTCGGACAGGGAGGGAGAGGTGGGGAGAGGAACAGAGACTGAGATACAGGCACGGAGATAAGGAGATGGATGGAGGACAGGCACACACGCTGTGTTCTGCCCGTATAGAATACATTAGAATTGTTTTCATACGCCTTACTGTGAACTGCAGGGTCCCAACGCTATACTGAACATATATGTTCATAACTTCTCTAACATTCAGTACAAAGAAAAGGCCTTTCAGAATGCCATCTGTGGTTTATGGCCCTTACCATGTTACTATGGAAGAACTAAAATAAATCATAATAATAATAATACAAATAATAAGGGAAAGGGTTGACTAATTTAGGTACTGTATACGGGTAAACACAGTCTTGTTTATATTCTTACATTTAAAGGTCCTAAGACATTTGGACTTCCTGGACACAGAAGGTTTTGGAGAAAGAATAGAAGTCAATGCATTTTGATGATTTACTGTAGCGTAGCCAAGGATTATTTCAGTCTAAAATGCTAGCATGTGGATTTATGTTTTGCTGTAAGGAAGTTACAGAATCAAGGCTATAAAAGACATTCAATATCTTAACCAAGGGATTTCATGGTGATTGGAGTCATAACAGCAGCTCAGGCCATGTATACACCGCATGTTGAAACACCCTGGCCAAACTGGTTTTGCAATTCTTACGAAAATAAGGATACTAGATCTCATACACTACCACCATAAACACATCTGCAGTGCTCAGTGTGAGCAAGTGTGCTAATACTGTTGAAAATAGTGTGGTATTCATGATGAAACCACAGAATGTTATAAAAAATGTATCACAAGGTAAGAGAAGCTGTTCCTGCGGTTCTGCTGAATCCACCATTGCCTTCCCATCTCAGAGTCTCTCACTATTTATCTCCCTCATTGTGAGCTCTTTTGCTTTTGTTTCCGTACAGCCACAATTTCAGTTTTTCCGTCCATCCCTCGCCTCGTCTAAGTCTTTATTAATGGGTGTGTTTGAAAAGCAATGGACTATACTGTGATTTATCCTTCATCTCTTTCTTTCTCTTTCTTTAGCGTCCAGCATTCATGACCCTCCTCACCCTCCTCTCCTGCCTTTCCAAGTGAAAAAATAAAAGGCAGCGAGTGCATTTAACGTACCACCTACACACACCTAACAACATCGTGTACAATATAGGTGTAAATGTACCTTCATGTAAAAGCTAGTTTAAACCCCCTTCCCCCAACCCACCAGAGTTAATACTAACATTGTTTGGAATAAGAAATAAGATAATTTGGAGTTATTAGCAATACATTTTCACCTGGAATATTGTCAGCATTTTATTTAAACCTTAGATTATAATTTGTCTGCAGTTTTTGAGCCCAGTAGTAGTTGTACAGTATATAGTGAAGCATGGGATAACAATAAATACCAAGTAACGATCACTGAATTATACAGTATGAACAATTAAATAAAGTATTTGTACCGTGTTATCATTTATAACAATAAAACATAACATTTACACATAAAAAATCTATGTGTGTACACACAAAGAAAGATTAAATGTACATCTAAAGTAATATTCAAGTAATTCCTCATAGCAGCTTCAGCAGGGAGAATATTTACCAACACGGAGGCTTCCAGTCAATGGAAAATGTTCTCAATAACCACAATGTAGGCTTACATATAAGCCTACATTGCTTAGGATGGTGAAAACTACACATATCATCGGGAACTAATTGAACATGGATTTGCAACAAAAAAAGGCCATTGAACATTTTTGGTTGCCCTTAGCACAGGGAATAGATTTCTAGCGGGCATCAGCAATATATCCCGGGTCATCAGAGAGCACTTCCTGTGCGGGACTGCTGACAAAGCCTCTGCCAGAAATAACTTCTGCAATTTAACCTGGATGAAACTTTGAAAACATTCTAAGTCTCATGCGATTGATGGTATCGGCATACTTTATAACTTGGAGTTAGTTGTGGACATGCTACCACTGGTTGCGTCTAATGGTTGCAACATACAGTAGAGCAGATACTCTGTCAAATGTCATTGAGCATAGCATAACATTCGTAGAATGCACACAGATATTGAAGGTAATGGAAAATAAAAAGCTGTGCTAGCAAGCTATACATTATAAGCTTCTGGCCTGCCTCCAAGCCCTTGGTACTAATTCATGAAGAGATACATTAGATATAATACATTCTCCCTCAAATGTGTATGTTACTGGGCTGATGTTTTAATAATGACTATCACTGCATTGTATTTCTTATGCTTGTTTAAGCTTTGTATTTTACCATTAGACAAAAGCCACAAGCAGATTTCATGCCTGTAAGGGTGGAAGCAAAGCATAAACAAGGGTCCACAATGTCAGCAGTCACACATGTTCAGGTTGTGTTGAAAAGCAGGTTATTTGAAGGGTCCCCTGCCATACAACTACTCTGACTTAGAGCTGCGGTACTAAACTTGCACTGGATTGTTGTGTGTGTTTTTCATTTTTTCTTCGCATATGAACACATTTTGCGCAGTGATAGATGCACTTTAATAAATGAATGGCATTCCGAATTGGACCTAGTATTAGTTTTTTTGTTTTGTTTAGTTTTGTTTTTAACTGTGCATGCCTGTCAAAATGTTCCCAGTTTGTTGGCTACAGCAACATTGCCTATCAGCAGTAACCTGCGGTGACCTGGCTATATGCTCCAGTCCGCCACGCTGTTGACAACCCTCGGTGTGCAAGAACAAAGGAAAGGAAAAGTATCAACTGTAGACACTGGTAAGTGACTCAGGCATTCTACACAATCTTCCAGTTTATTCACCAACCACTTTCGGTCTGCACCCAAAAACAGATACTGTACATACAGACCTATATATATTTTTAACAGCAGGAATGCAGATAATGGGTTTTACCTATACAAGACCTGAGATTTAATGTACCCATGACTGTACACCGTGTTAGTTACAATAGTAGTAGTTATTCTCCACTCCAAAACCTGCAGGTTGGTTTGAAAGACATTGTTTTCTTTACATTGCCAATTCCACAGCATTTATCCTATCCAAAAAATGTAAAAACTGAGACGATTGTGGACTTTATTTATTTTTAATTTACGAGCGTCCCTGAACTAACTGGCTTGCTCGCTTCCGTCTCTAAATATGTAATATATTTTTTCACCAAAATCACTTTATTATACTGAATTAAAAACGCAATTCAGAATATTTTGTCCCTTATGAGAATTTCTGAATGGGTAATCTGACAATAATAGGGACACATGACAACAAAAACATTGTAACACAGCAGTAGAGGAGCAGAGAACAGATTGTGAGTGAGCACATGGTAAACCAGTTTGTACAGCTTGTAAACATTTTATATTTCAATATGTATACAATAGAGTTCCCCCCTATTTTTCTCAATATTGATAACACTTGTGGCAACAATTCTGTATGTACACCATAGATTCCATGTTTTTTTATAATAATTTATTAAAGAAATGAATCTTATTCATAACATTCATTTAAATGTTGTGATTTATGACATAGCTGTGTTATAGTGCACACCAGACATTCTTTAGCACATAAATCGTTTCGCCACGTACTGTACTTTGATTGATTTTGTTGTATGATGCTTCCTATAGATTCAGTTTTGAAAGTAATCGGCCCATAGGGTTTTTCTTTCATCTCTATCTCATTTTAAGGTGCTCATCACAGAATAAATAGGCTCAATACACTCCTCATTTCGAAATGACACCATCATCCACTCTCCCACACACACACACACGCACACACGTGCACACACGCACACACACACATACAGTTCCATAACCTGGCATAGCATGCATACAACATGAGATCTACCCCCGCACATGTGAAACATGATAGATGACGGGCATCGCCGTGTATGATGGATACTGCTACACCGACTGAGATCTGAGCAGCCCTGCATAAAGGGAAACATGACTCAACCATATGAAACATGGTTAAGGCCTGGAGTCTAAATGTTACCATGGGGGGGAAAATTATACTTATAGGATTTCAATGAAGTGCAGAAGACAGAATCACATAATAAATCAATAATTTCGACTTTCTCATTTTGACATCACGTATATTTCTGATCTTACCAGCAGACTGGTGTCAGGAGCTCAAGCTGCTTCAGTGAAACAGGATATAACTTATTCAAACACTTTATAGACTCGATTCTGGTGGTCACTCACTTAACAAACCACCAGACCATGCCTAACACCCAATTCACTACAGCTTCTATTTGTCTTGTCCCAGTCTGAAGCCGACAAGTCAGCAAATTGACTTGTTTTTTTAGTTTTTTTTAGCAAACCATGTTTCTTTGAAATCCAACAACATTACGCTGTCATATTTCTTTCTACCATAAAAAAAAAGATAAAAGACCACAAAAAAAAAGATAATTGCTTCAGATATTTAGACGAACAAATATGAAACAGGAATATGACATGAGAGAAAAGGCCAGCTGTCCATTACAGTGACAGAATCAGGCCTCTAGCGATATACCACAAATTATTTATTTTGGTTTTGTTTATTCTTTTTGGACTAACTTTCTATTTCTGTTTCTTATTTTTTGTGATGTTTTGTCTGCCAGCACCTGTGTTTTAAAATCCCCCTCAGACATTTGTTGTTTTTATTATATGGAGGTGGTCCAAACTCCGTCTTATAATGATTTGATTGATGCATATTAGACTATTTGATTGGAGTGTGTCTAGTGATGATGCAGAACAATAGCAGGATGGTCTTACCAGACTGCATATCTATGCCTCCATTCATCAACCTCTACCGTAAGAGAGCCGTTTCCTAGTAAATAAAACACATACCTGCATCCATATCTTTGCTTACAACTACAACCCCCAAGGCTTGATTTATTCATGGGGCCCGATTAGGCCACTAGGCCAACACAAGCCAAGGCCCATGGCGCTGGAAAAGGTAAATTGCTCTTGGTCGGCACAGCTTGGATTTACAGCAGCTTAATGGGGGGAAATCGAAGGGACGGTGGCCTGCTTTAATCATGGAAGCTGAAACAGCCGAAGAGCAGTTCCAACAGCACTGCTGTTTAAGTGCAGGGACAAGCGTGCGGGTGTGTGTGTGTGTGTGTGTGTGTGTGTGTGTGTGTGCGCGTGTGTGCGTGTGTGTGTGTGTGTGTGGACGGTGTCAAGGGAGTAAGTTAAGGGTGTAATTTGGTAGGAATATCTTTCTCTGCTACAAACATAGGCCTATATGAGTAGCTTACTTATGGATATAGTGTGTATATATTTACTGTGAAATGCCATTTAATGCATGTACATATTACATAATAGATGGGAAAAGGTTCAATAACAATGTTTTGTTGATGATTTATTACCACGGTTTGACAGAAGAGACAATAATGTCAGCTACTGTGTAAATATGCCAAATATGATAGCTCAAGCTAACAATTGCTTTTCAGTTTCAAGCTAAAAAAATACTCAACATACTGTACAATCATATTGAATATCATTGACTGTACAATCGTACTAAATATATAAGTCTCACTTTAATCACTACTACTTCTATTTAATTGTTGTTGTGTTCTTGAATGCATTCTTTGTCCATCATGACTATTTGCGGCCAATATTTCGGGTGAATCTCGAACCCTGGTACTAATGCATTCCTATGGAGATCTTCCATGTTCACACCTGTTATAATTCGTCGTGTGGCTTTTCATCACCTGCATAAGAAGTTCAGATGCCGGCTGCATAACTAGTTAGCCAGTCACAATATCAGGGTGAGGTTTTCCGTATTGAGTCAAATTAATCTGCAGTATTTTTATGGAATGTATTTCAATGGAATAATCTAACTTCTTGGCATAGAGACAATTTAATGGTCCTTTAATAGTGTAGGTAGGGACATACAGTATCATTACCAACTGTACGCCTTTGGACAATATACCATAGAGCGAAACCATACCATGTTACTAACAGACTATATCAAACACACGCTTGCACACACTCACGCACACACATGCACACACACATACTGTATACTAAATTAAGCTTTTGTAAACACATAAATGACTACCCAGAGATTTTTACAAAGCCTTCTAATTAGGAGAAATTATGAAAGCCAGTAAAAAACTTCTGACAACCAATCTTTTATGTGCGTCAATATATACTGTATATATATACTGTATATAATAAATAATGTGTATGCGTGCGTGCGTGCGCGCATGTGTGTGTGTGTGAGAGACCCTGTGTGAGTAAACTGCCATTAAATAATTCTCACTAGGCCAACGACTTTACTTTAACATTCCCGCAGCTTTTTTGAACATTCCTGCTGTGAGAATTCTGAGAAGCAGCTGGCCAAGACCCCCCATAGTAGTCCTCCTCTGCTCCCATGTGTCCACAGAACATAGTGAAGCTTTCATGGACACAGGTTGGTTCAGAGCAGAGCCATGGAAAGAACAGAGTTGCGCCATCTCTGTTCACTCCAATGGGCCGTTTTTTCACAGCAATGGCGGATCGTGGAGCCTCCAAACAGTTCCCGGAAGTTAGCCTAAATACTAAAAGTACCCTATATATTTTATTTTAAATGTAAATCTGTGCATTTATTGATGACTAATTACCAACAAATGAAGTTATATATCTGTATATATATATTCTGACCACCAAGCACTTCCGGGAACTAATGTGCCATAGGTTTTGTCTCTTATCACCTGTTAATGCTGTGGATTTTTACGTGAATTTCTTTTAGTTGTTTTTTTTAGTTAGTAATACCATTTAATGGGTAATGAGTGTGCTTGGTTACATACAGCAGTTGTAATTTCTACCTACTATGAAACCAAACATGGAACCTCAGATGGATTTACTCTCACAACAGAGGTAAACAAACTCAAGCCACTGTCAAGACTACAGGGGGGAGTCATTTCCTCTGTGTAAGAGTTGTTCAAATCACATCATAGTGTATTAGGCAAATGTGCAGCAACTGCACAGCAGGAAGCACTAGATCCTGGCAATGGACCATTTTGACTTTGTGCTCTAATTTATTTAACTATAGTAAGAAAGAAAGAAAGAAAGAAAGAAAGAAGGAAAGAATGTTCCTCTATTTTTTCTTCCTTCTCTAAGGCAATGGATAAAAAAGCTAGACACTGCTTTACAGGAGATTAGGAAAGGTGTTATAATGAGCAGGACGGATGTACCTTTGCAGACATGGCAAACTCACAAAGAACTTTTCTCCCCTGATAATACCAGTAGGTTATTCCAAATTCCGGGTGAACCCTGGGAGATGAACGTGACCCCTTCATTTCCAGTTTATTTTAAAAATGAATTTGCATTGTGTTTCTTTTATGTTAATGTGGCAAAGACTGGGTCGGAATAGGAACATGCCAGACTTCAGATAGGCACACAAATGTGAAGCCCAGTGGCATTTACATTGAATTCATTTAGTTTTTCCAGTCAAGTCTATTTAGAGACATGCAGGCACACAAGTGCGCACAAAGCAATAAATTACCCAGTAATTCATATCCCATCTTAAATTAATTAACTTACTTAACCTCATATTGTCATTGTCCTATATTACAAAAGCGCATCTACAAATAAATGTGTGTGCCTGTGTGTGTTAGCGTTCAACACAAGTGTTTTTTTGCAAAAGTGACAGCAATAGAGAAAGGCTAGATGGGGAAAAGGGGGTCAGGCAATAATATCCCTTCCTATAAAAAATAAATAAAAAAAGGAAACACAAGCCTATTAAGGCCCCGGGCCCGGGCTTATCTATTAGCTGAAAACAATCTCAATGACCTTTCTGTCTTCGCTAATATCACACAATGGCCTGACCTTTCAGCGAGTCCACTGCGGACACATGGCTAGTTAAAGACCGCACAGCAACAATGCCGCCAGCTGATTACAAAGAGAGACGTAATTATCTCCTCTATTGCTGCGCATTGTTTTGTGTTTTCACCTCTTTCTCTCTCTTTCTCTTGCCCACGGAAACGTGACATTCACAATATCCTCTCTGGTTTATTGTTATTTGGAATTCATTTGGATTTTTAGGATGCTCTGCGGTAAGCATTCCACTAATGGCAATATGCCACAAATGCAATGTGCCCTCCACGTTCAACTTTACCAATGTTTTTCATCATTTCATCATTATAAAAGATCTTTTGGTGCATGTTTGCCCATGGCATTTGAAAGTCGATTCCTTTAGATTATTAAATTTTTCCAGTTGTTTCAAACTGCAGTTGTCCACCAAACTAACCATTTGGTTGAATGCCGCTGCTTGTTTTCCGTCATGTACTGTATTTGTGCTTACTCATTGTATTGCTTTCTCTCCTTAACTGGCCCTGACAGGCTGTCCATTTGATTTCCCCCCACAGGGCCCTTTAGGATTAACATAAAAGAAACTCACGGACGAGCAACCCTTTTCCCTACATGCCTTCATTTAATTGACTAATCTCCTCTGCCTTGTTTATGTGCACAGTAAGCCAGTTGTCAACTCAAAGGGCCACTCACTTCAGATAAGCAGAAAGGAAGAAAAAAAAAATTGGGAGAAAAAAACAAAAAAGAAGCATTCTCTGAGATGAATTCGGCCCTAAACAGGGGAGAGAGAGACTTGTGAATTCCATAAAGACGTGTGAGAGGACCACAGCCATGCATTCACTCTTCCGTTTGGCTTAATTCTAGCCTTGGAAAATGTATGCCTCTAGGTTAGGCAGGACAATGAGATGATGAGGTCAGTCAGTGCCAAGAATAGGAATAATACACGCACACAATCACATATTCTCCTTCCTTAAAAAAAAGAGAAATACTGAGAATTCTGTGCAAATTGACAATACAGTGGGGGTAAGGTAATGTGGTTAAATCTACATATTGTAAAATGTTCATTTCTCTTTGTTTAAGGCTTGTTAAAAATAAATAGAAAGCGTTATACATTTTCATCTGTACCACTTTCCTACAGATGAAAAACCAGCGCGCGTGTTTCAAAGTAAAAATGCCTTTCCGTCTTTTTCTGCGGTCGCTTGTCGGTGCGAAATATGTGCCAGGACACAAAGGTTGTAGTGGTGCGGTGGTGTGGCAGGTGGGAGGGGATGGAGTATGGCAGGTACGGTGGGTCCTAAATTTAGACTGTGAAACCTTCCGTCACCTCCCTGTACTCTCTCTGTCTTCCTCGCTTATTGTCCCAGTCCCCTCTCGCTTTCACCGCGGCTTGTTGGTCTCCACTCAGATCACTTGCTCTTATTGGCAACATGACCCGAGGAGGCACATTAAATCGTGCCGTGGACATTCAGGAGAGGCAACGTGCGTGGCCATAAATTTGCATGATGGACACTGTGCGGCCAAGACTGTCCGCGACAGGGCACCAGCGCCTGTGGATCCTTAGGGCACTTAACACTTTGAGGCAGTGCGAAAGGCAATTTAACAAGCAACAATGGCCAGAAGCGATTTTTGTTTCTTTCATGTTCCTAGCGGCATTCTGCTTTATTGATTTTGACCCGATAAACACTTCCTATTCCCCCGATGACATAGCTACAAGCGAGTGCAATTGCATCAAAAATGTTGCCCGCACATAATGGCCTAGACCACGGGGGTAAGATGTATCCCATACATCATCTCCCTAGTCATAAAGCTTCTGCTTTTTTTCTCTTTGTGTTAATACTATAATATTATATCTGCCACCATCTCAGATCTAACTGCAAAAGGTGAAAAATAAATCACAAGTTTTCCAGGAGGGCAAATACCCGCCTGCAAAGTCTAAACTTCATAGACTTCCTTTTTCAATCAACGTTCCTCTAAGACACAAGTAATAACATTTCTGTCTACAGCCACCCACCTACAGTATATAATATCATTGTACAGGACAATAGCATTTCTAGTCCTAATGGAACGCAGACAAGTGTACATACAGTAGTACACATAAATAATGTATTTAGGGTAAAATGTATTTAAAGTTATGCTCAAGATGAAAAGAAAGGAACCTTACTGAATAAGTCTCTACGATCAGTGCTAAACCCAATGAGGCATTCAGAAGGCATACAGTACTGCATGGGTGATGGCAGGGACAGCAAATATGGATAATTTTCTCCTAAAAATACCAATACAGTAATACGTGTTCTGTCTTGTGCATGTACAATATGTTCCGTAGGTTCTGTAGATGCTCAGTAAAGCAAATAGACACATTTAACCCACAGGTGTCTGAATGGCAAGGTCTCCCACAGGCATACTTCATGCATGGCATTTACTGTACATCAATGACAAAAACTAAAACATCCAGTGCTGCAATTCAAGTTGTTGAATTTATATAACAAGATGACACATTCATAATGCATATTACTTTATGACCTGTTTCAACACAAAAGTCTATTTTCAGACGTAAGGTGAAGTCTACTGTATGTCATCCACATTTTTATTTTATAAGTCGCATATTCAGTTTCTATTTTATTTAATGTACGTATTTTATCATGTCGGATAATCATAATGCTATCATTGAGGAGGTGTCAACATGCCACAATTATTTACCATATATTTCTACTGTATGTGGAATAGTAAAGTGCTACATTCAAAAATATCTCTGATATCATTATTACATACATTGAAACAATGTATCAATCAATCTGACAGGTGTTATGATGTTAATCAAACCATTTTAATTTTGTCTTCTACCACAACAAATCCACACACACACATCATTGATGAGTTCAAAAACAACGTGCATGTATACTGTATAAACTACAAATATTTACAAGACGTGCGCGTTTAAGCTTATCTTTTTGATTCTGGCCTATTTTTCAACTCACGTCATACAACATGTACAATATAGAAACAGATGCTCAGTGATGGATTATAGTGTCTTGATTCAAATCCACCGTCAAGCATGAGAGCAGAAAAAAATAAAGCGCACCGCCTCCATTTGGTTTAGAACTGGTAATGCTGACCGTATCTCCCTTAAGAAAACTTGGCAGCAGTCTACGCCTGTCTCCCTCAGACTTGAGGAAGGGCATCTAATCGGTCAAAGATTTCCATACCTGGCAGCCTCCGGTAATCTGGAGTACATCACCCATCTGGATGGGCTTTATTTCAGGAGTCAAGGAAACAGATAAGCAAGTGGCAGAGATTGAGAGATAGCGGTAATCCCAGAGTGGAGCCGGGGTGAAAGTAGTGCCACTGCACATGACAAAAGTAATGAAGTTCCCAGCGGCTTGATGCATAGGGAGGGGCGGGGAGGCGGCTTGGTTGGCGATAAGGGGAAACTAAGAGGGGAAACGGTGGGAAAGGTGGGGAGGGACTGAGAAAAGCATGTGCACAGAGGTCAAAGGTGAAGGTAGAAGAGAAGAGGTAATGAAGGGGGTGCATTAGAAGTGCATTAGACCGGTGGTGTGTCCATTGGAACGGCTTGCGCTGCGTTAGCCAACGCATAATTCAACAACACTTGACTCATATATTCATTACAATATCCAGCCACCTAAGATAGCTCCCTTAAAGGCACACTTAGAGAGTAATTTGCCCCAGATCACCGCCACGTGATGAGGGGCTGGGGACATGTGAGGTCTTTGGTAGTTCAGTGGTACTTAGGAAAACCACAGTGCAGGTCTTGGGTACAGTATTAGATATTATTAAAGGTTGTCAGGCCTGGTTTTATTGTTCAGTAGACCGAAACCAGAGTTTATAGCACCCGGAATCACAGTACTAGCCAAAGTGTTTAATAAACCAAGTGATTTAGGGCAGCGGTTTTCAACCTGTGGGTTGGGACCCACAGGTGGGTCACTGTCACTGAGTGGGAGTGAGTGGGTCGTGAAAAATGCAAGCCGCCATTGGATTAATGAAGAATATCACGCTTTACTATAGCTTTACTATAGTCCTCTCTAGGTGGGTCTTGGAACAAAAACGTTTGAGACCCACTGATTTGCTGGATACAGTGAGCTCAAAGGTAGAAGCTATTTGGTTTTACTTTCACAGCATCACTGAGAAATGAGTCATAGAGTCATATTTCAGTAAGTGAGTTTTCATGTTCTTGTCATGTTAATGACAAGAGTACATAACTAATCTGTGAACTCTAATTGATCCTGTAGTGACAATCACAGTTATTTGCAAGACGATTGGATAACCTCCAGCCAATCAGAAGACTGTGTGATGGTGATTACTAAAGACAGGCACTTAGCACTGGAGAATGGACATGAGTTTTCATATCAGTGTGTTTATCCAACCCAGGCACTTCTTGCTGTTGATATAACTACTATACAACAAGATGCTGATTCACCCAATGGGCCTCGGGTTGGTCACAAACCGTTACCTACTACCACAAAATAGAAGTCGCAATAATAGTATATCTCAATTAAAAGGAGCAATGACATAATATCTCTCAATATTATTAGTATATTTTATTAGTCACAGTCGTAAGTCTACTACTATTTAAACAGTATATCAGTCTGAATTCCATTTATCTTAACCAAAAATAACAACAACAACAACCATACAACCGAAATATTAAACATAACAAAAAACCCGATGCAGGGCTGAAGGATAAATGGTCACATGTTTGGGTAAGCTTACCAGACAATATTGCTATATTGCAATATTGCTAGGTCCGGTCAAAACCTGAGAGAGCAGGCTGTTAATAAGATGCATTACCAATACCGAACTATAAAATGCCACACTGCTCGCTTTGCTGTAGCATATGGTGGCTATACAAAGCCTTTATTTTCTACACCAGTGTCTGTCTCTTTTAAAATGGGCATTAAATAAGAACATGTCTTTCTCTATAATATGGATGCCATCGCAAGAGTCTACAGCTGCTATAATCTTTGTGGCCCAGCACTACAGCACACATTGTGTGCCATCGGGTTAAATGCATTCACTATTACAGACACCATCATTAGCTTCATGGAGATTGTTTGCCTCTTCAGTGTGGCTGGAAAGTAGCTTTCTGAGCTGACTGAGAAAAGTTGGTCATTACATTATTATTGAGGTCAAAATGCCTTGTCAGCTCCTTATTTTCCTTCTCTCTGTTGGCTCATCATGACAGAATAGTCACTCCGTTAGCAAGTAGTAGCTTGCTTGGTTTCGATCCGTACATTTATATGATCATATATCATTGTGCGTAACCTACGAAAAGCAATGGTTCTTTAAAGAGAGGGGGCTTCATCATGACAGGCTACATTTGACTAAAACAACAATAAATAAAATGTTTATATTTTATTGTTGTTCTCTAGGGACCATGGTGCCCCCTAGTGGCTGGGACAAGTAAAGCTTTCCCCCTTTCCTCTCTTTTTGTATGGTTTATTCCCCCGTTTCCCCCATTTATGGGCAGGCCTGCTTGCAGTGCAATCATAATCCAAGTGTTCCTGTTCCTCAGTGCCTGAACAGTAATGAGCTGGCATGAAAAAAAAAAGTGAAAAGAATAAGAGTAAAGAGTTTTGTATTCACAAAGAAAATATATTATAAAATATAAAATGTCAGTTTTCAATGTTGTCACATTCAGGACTACTCAAAAAAAAGAAAAAAAAACTAGTTGTCAGTGACAACCTACAAGTGAAGGTATAACCTTTTACACTACTGGCCACTTTGAGATCAATTCATCCCACGCCTCAAAGACCAATGTCTTTTAAACAGTGTGTTCTGAAGATGTCACAAGGCAAGTAATGACAGACCTATCTATGGTAGATCTGAAAGAGGTGTTTTACCTCAATCATCCTATGACGTTCTTCTGAACCCAAGATCAGTGAAGGCAAAAACTTTCTAGTCCAATTTGTTAGGCTATGATACATGCATGTACAGTATCTGATAAAGCTAAAAACAAAAGTTTCTAGCAAGCCTGCTGTCTCTCTGCCACCTTGACCACTACTAATATGAATCCATCAATCCTCGCCGGTTATTTACGATGGGCCAGCAATAACACGTAATCGTATACAGTACATCACAATTCATTTTCTAATTAGTACAGCGAGGCTGATGTCACCATGATGGAACAGGGTATGGGATGGAAATATTAATGTACGGCAGCAGTCATCTTGGCTGTCGCTGGTCATGCATCATATTTGTGGCCATCCTTCATTAGTGCTGACAGAGATAATGCTGGCCGTCCTTTTTCATTTCAAATTAAGTGAAACAGGAGAGAAGCCGCTATCAAATAATAATACCAAGACAAAAAAGTGTGTTTTCCTTCTGTTTCATTTACTGTCTGTCTGCAGGCGTTTTGATATTGTTTGTCCTGTAAGTGACTAACTACTAACTCTGTAAACAGACTTCTGCATATTATTATTATACATAATCTGTAGGCATCGAGATACGATATTGGTACCAGATGCATCCTCTGTTTGTAGTCTGAGTAGTATTTACCAATCACATCCATGTAGAGAGTCAATGATAACATATTAACCTAAATTTAATCTTGGAAAAAAAACAACTGACATCAATTTAGCTTTTAATTAAAGTGTAACTGCACCCCAACTCTGAGCCTGACTCCACCCACTACAACTTTGAAAAATGCATCAAGGAGCTGAGTGAGGGGAAGGGAGGGGCTGAGAGGGGGACCCCCATTGACATTAACGTTAACATTTGAATTTGATGACGTATGAGCGTACTAAGAGTACCGTTGAAAACCAGCCAGGTCCTGGGGTGATTTTTAACAGGTATGACGTGTAGATCTGTTTTTAGCCCATAAAATGCAGATTTTTATAAAAACAGGAATTTTGTCAATATTAACATTGAAGTGTCTCATCCCAAATGGTAAATGGACTGCATTTATAAAGTGCTTTGCAGTATTTTGTCTCACATTCACACACAGTGATTGCTGCCATGCGAGGTGCAACCAACCACCAGGAGCAGTTGGGGGTTAGGCATCTTCTTCAAGGATGCTTACAGGTGCATTAACACCAGGGTTAAAACCCACAACATTCTACACACAACTACTGTGTAATGCAGGGTGAGTGCATTGCTATTTTAACTACAGTATACTACTGAATATGGCGGACTTTCATAATTGCACATGGTGCCACAAGGTTCTGAACCGCACATCTCTACTATATTTGTATGCAGTACAATAGATAGATAGACAGACAGACAGACAGACAGACAGACAGATAGATAGATAGATAGATAGATAGATAGATAGATAGATAGATAGATGACAAAACTGTGTAAGCATTTTGAAGGCATTGATTTTGTGGCACATTAGAACAAAAAAGTGACTAAAATAAGTTAACTAGAAATAGCAGCCATGCTCATGTTCACTCTGAATACACAACTGCAGATTTATCAAGCCTGGCTCATTTTCAAATGTCACATTCAGCCTTATTCACGGTCTGCAATTCAAAGTAAAAGATAATATTAATCATTTTCTGTCACGTCAGAAAAATGAAAGTCCCCCCCCCCAAAATCAAACACATTGTGTGTTTATTGGGAAGGGAGGGATTGGGTTGGGGGGGGGGGGGGGGATTAATCAAATCCATAAAAAAAGCAATTAATTAAATGAATGGGGTGGTGGTGTCTAATGATATTCTCCTTTCCCCTCGGCTCATTTTTCTGCCTACTCTGAAAAGTGTGTCATCCCTACTGCATCAGCTCAATACCAACGGGAGTCTCTTTTTTCTTGCTGTTTTATCTCTTTTTTTTATTTTATTTTGACTAAACCAATCTCAATGCTCCATTTTTCCAAAAACGTCAAAATCCTAATCTAATTTCCCAGGGCGTGTGCACGTGCAAGTGGACGTGCACTGTATTGGCCGCATGCCAGCACATGCTCCTGTATACAAACGCTTCTGCTTGTTAATGTATGTGTCGGTGTACGTCGAGAGCCAGTTGATGAATGTGCCTAATGTGGGCACTGTGTGTGTGTGTGTGTGTGAGTGTGTGGGCGGGCGCACTTTTTATACAAGACTGAAATGCTCCCACGCTGCTCAGACATCAGGAAGATATTAAGGTGGGGCTTACAGAGAGAGTGTGTCTTAATAATTGGACAGAAAAAAATAAAATATATTTATATATTCTCATTTGGACCTGCCTAGCGAGTAGAAACCTGCGGCATATACTATGAATGGGGAGAATGGGGAAGGGGGTTGTGCAGCAGTGACGGATGTGAGGTAGAGTTGAAGCTGGCATCTCACCAGGCAAACGCAAAGCCCGTAGCTGTCAGGACAGACGTTTTGCATCGGTGGAGATAGATGGGAAAGGAAAGAGGCGTGGAAACGGGAATAAATCGGGGGGAAAAAACAGAAGGAAAAAATCCAGGAGGGAAGGAGCTGCGTAGGAACACCAAATAACATCAAGAAAGCGTAGGACGAGGGGGTGGGGGCGTGGGACGAGATAGAGATGTCGAGAATCTCTGCTTTTTCTGGAATTGTGGAATTGTTCACAGTGAGATAACTAGCGTAATGGCGAAATTGTATTGGCACGGTGCTAAAGTTGTGACATACAGCGGCACAATGGTCCTACAACCCTGTCCTTTCTGACTTTGATCATTTCATACATGCATCATACAGTAAAATAAGATACATCGAATTTCCCTTGCAAACCACACAGCAAACATGGTTTAGAAAACAGGTTACAGGATACAGTTATAATGCCATCCTATTTAATGACCTTCGTATAGGCCCATATGAGAACAGTATTCATCATTGGAACACTACTGATTACATTTGTATGTATGTCTGATGCAGTGGGAGTTACTGTATGGTGTACTGAACAATTATTCACACATCATTGGAACATTATTGCAAATTAAAGCCCTTTTAAAATGTTTCCAGATAATACTTTATGTTTTATGTCATTATATTAGTTTGTTCAATGCAATATATAAAATGTTTTAAATTATTTCATGGGATACAGTGTAATTTGCTTGGAAATATTAACATTGTTGGTAGCAATTCACTTGCATTCTAATTTAGCTTTATAAATAGGTGACCCTACTTAAATATCAAACATTGATTCATTATTCATTTTGAGCAATTTTGGAGCAAGTATAATTTTACCATTTCCAAGACATTTGCACTTCTACTTTTTAATTTTTATTTAGGTACTCTTTAATCATTTCCACGCTGTCAATTTCAACAGTGTTATTTTTTTATAATAAGTTCCCTCAAGTTTCACTCAACTCTTTACTTGGTACTGCAGTGTAACAATCTTTATACTACCTATTACAAAAACAGAGGTCTTACAATACACATCATTGTGGCCTATTTCACTTTTCTACCGCTCTCTTGCTGAAAATGTTCCTTGTTCCTTTCCATCATTTGTTTGTATGAGTCAGACGGATCATTTGTAGGATGATGTTAGGTGAAGCAAGATCTGTCCTGGATTCCCTGGCAAACAGAGCGACGCTCGCTATTCTGTAATCTACATTCATCCGCTCAAAGATGTCAACAAAGGATTAGCATCTACTGTGAAAAGACAGGCGGTGCATTTGTTTGAGTTCTGCGTGGATGGCAGCTGTCTGGATTTCAGGCTTTCCTTTAATAATCTCCAAGTACGCTACAGCACAACACTTAAGTGTAGAGCACTTTGTACACTATAGTATAGCAAGAACTGCAGGCAGGGTATGCTACTACAGCTCACCCTGCTAAAATATACCGCATTGCTGGTCACCAGCATAAGGTATGTTTTGCATGCTGGAACCAGCATGGAATGCTGGGTGCTGGTGTGCTGGTATACCAGCTAAACCAGCACTACCCCAGCACTAACCAGTATGAACCAGTCTGGACCAGCACTAACCAGTATGAACCAGCCTGGACCAGCATGGAATTCATGCTGGTTTATGATGGATTTTTTAGCAGGGCAGTGTACAGTACTGTGATGAGCCCACGTAACCTCAGTTACACTGTGTCCTAATCGCCTATACATCAAGTCATCGCCAGCAGTAAATAGCAGTAGAATACTGTATCTCTTCGAAATCCTCCATTTAGCATCCTAACTACTTGTGAAGGTTCAAAGGTGCTGACACTGATGGACAGAGGTGTTGGCTCATCCTTCGTGCTTATGATCCCGGCATCACTGGTTTGACATTGGTTTGCTGTGCTGTGAGAGCAGCAGTTAACTCATCAGTGTTGCGGATGTTATAAACAATGTGAGTGTTATGCTGTAAAAATGCATAAGAAGCTGTAAATGTTATAAAGAAACAATCCTCCATTGTATCTTCCTCCTCCACTGCCCCCTACAACGTTTTGTGCATACATGTGCTGCATTGCTCCGAGTTTATACAGTAAAACCGCAATTTTCTATATACTGCCGCTTTCAAACTATTCCAAAATCAAGGATTTCTGGAAAAAAGTCATTGGGTTCTTTCTACAGTATGTATTTCCTATCAAAATATCAAAATCCACATACAATTATGGGCTACGGTGGTTTTCCCAGTGCATTCTCAATTTCTGAATATATAACAGTGGGATGCATGAAATTGCTCATATTTACTGTTGCTTTCAAGCATCTTCAAATCAATACATGAGTGACAAAGTGAATTGAACAGTACAGAGAGAAAAGGTGGGTAAATTCAGCGACTCAAGAGATTGTCCTACAACATCTGTTGTAGATGTAACAATATTTCTGTTGCACAGTAAAAAGCTGACTTGTTTTCACTGCTGTGGATAATGTCAAAATATGATACCGAGTGAGACAATTAACTTTGTAAAATATGATAATGGCATCAGCTGCTTTGCAGCAGGGCATGGGTGATGATGTACTGTGCACTGTAATAGATAAGTAGATCATTTCACATTTTATCACAGCTGCTTTTCAAGAAATACAAAAATATCCTCTGCTGTCTCCTGCAATACTCTCATCAAAACACAATCCTCTCATGCCTTAATACTATCATTAAAAAACACATTGCTCACATGCTTCTTGCAATACTCTCATCAATACAAGTTCCTCCCATGCTTATTTACCTACTCCATTACAACCTGACAAGGCACCACACTCCTTTACCACTATGTTTAGATAAACAGTCTTATGAGTGACCTCAGTGTTACTAACTTCTCAAAAAGTGCCACAGCTTGATAATCAGGCCTATCAGAAATGGTATTATTACAGTACATGTTCTCTCTTCTAGAGTGAAACATCACTACAGACAAATTACTTGAGTATGTCTGTGTGTGTGTGTGTGTGTGTGTGTCCTTAAGGACCCATTGTTTAGTCCATTACAAAACCACACACTTTTAAAAATCACCTCATCAACTTTATTACCTTTCTCTGCGAGTTGAGACATTCATCAACATGGTCAAGGAGAAGTGCTCACATACACACCGCACTCATTAAGTTGGTCAAGGAGATACACACCCTCACTCCCTCGATATCTCGTCTTCCCTTCTCATCACACGCATGTGCGTGCACACACACACGCGTGCGTGCGACCTGCTCATTGTTGATGAAATCTCATAGTTCCTGTTGAGGCTACGCGGTCGGACTCTTCCATAAAACCCAGCCGCGATAGTGTTGGACAGCTTGATTGATAGGTAATACGTGTTACATGAGGGTTCCTCTGCCCAACACCACACCCGATAGCCCCAGAATAAGGTCGTTGGATGCCAGGTGGGAGGACAGGAGATGGCGCACATCCATCTTGGAGTGCAGGGGCCAAAAGGGAGGTTAGGGAGGGTAACAGAGAAAGAGGACTGGCACACACGCCCACCAGAGTCTATGATATGGGCTGATGTGTTGCGGATGTGTGCGCAATGAGGCGTGTCTCCTATTCTCATTACGCCCTCGGATTCGGGGGAAGAAAACAGCTGCGCTCCCTCCCTCCCGAGCGTTTCCACCTCCCCGGGGTTCTGAGCAGTGTGCGTGAGTAAAATACCGCTGTTAGTCAGTTAATTCCACATGGCTCAACAGCTCTCTTGATCTTTCAACCGGCGGCCATAAATTCCTAATGTTAATCAGCCGGAGCTCAAATATATCCAGCTCAGGAGTTTTGACGGACAGCGTTACGGCACCGTTTGACTTTTCACAGTGGCACTCCCGGGATTTAAACTTGGCCAGAAAATAAATGTCATAACCTGATTCCCCTCGTCCATTTTCTTAATTCATTTATTTATTGGCACCATGGGGGATGGAGCCTATCCCAGTTGACTTGACACAGAAACTAGCTGGGTATATATGTTTTTTTGCTATTCCGAATGAAATTCATCCAATTGAAGATTTCGGGTTACATTGGATGTGATCTAATAAGTGTTGTGTTTTCCATGCAATTTTTTGACCTAGCCACATTATCTTAGCCTCAGTTTAGCTTCAGTTTAATGTCGCAGTGAGAATCAGCCTGGAAAGCCTCTGAATCATTTTGAGCGTGTCCGAGTAGCAACTGAACTTTCCAATCAGTGTCGTGTTTATAGCTATGCCGGCGTGGGTTTTCAATCAGCGTTGTGTTTATAGCTATACGGTCGTGGTTTAGGTGTGCCGTTCGTGGTGCTGACAGCGAAAACAACCAGATGCTTCATCCAATCAACTGCCAAGTATTTTTTGGAAAGTACAGCCATTCACAAAGTTTCAATGTACGGCTCCCCAGATGGACTTGTGACAACAATTCCTCTGGCATGTCAGGTTAACATTATCTAGGCTAGGTAATGTAAACTGTCCTGCTAGCAAGAGGGCTAAAACTAGCTAGCCTCTGTCACAGGCACGTCGGAAAGAGTGAGGCTATTTGTATAGGCTACTGTAGACTGGTGGAAGGATTTGTGGCTCTAAATAAAATCACCGTAGATCCCATTCCCTTATTAATGCATGTCACAATGTTTTGTCCAGACTGTACAGCTCTGTGCAGAATGCCACCTTGTCTCCAATCAATTTGTCATTCACAAAACAACTTGGGGCATGTGCAGAAGAAAACAACCAGGAAGTAGTCTTATAGGGAAGTACTGTAGGGTACGGTCACACGGGCGAAATTGACAGCTGACAATATTCACCTACCGGTTACTTCCATTCTATGCGAGCGAAGGGGGGAAAAAACCTTTGCTTCCTGTGGCGAAGCTAAATTGCATCTGCCCTTCATTTAGAGTTCAACCCAGCTGAACTGTGACCGCTTATTTCGTAGCCTCAACCAACAGAAAGTATGCGTGTGTGTGGTTGACTCCACGGGGCTGTAGTTCTCTAGCGAGACTGGATGATATGAGTGTGGTTAAGCTGTGCCTGTGTCTAAATATAGAAATGTGTCTAACCAGCCCGTATTGTACAGTGTTCCTAATGATAACTGCAAACTGCCCCCTACACATTATCTCTTCGCAAAACAACACCCTCTCTTGTCAAACCCGCTGATATTTATGTGTCTGCTACAAACTACAAAACAAGGAAGCGGAGTTCCGTGTGTGTCACAGCCTGCCTGCCTACATTCCGCACGACAAGACATGCACTGCGCACCGGAAGGCGGCGGTCCATCGCCTGGTCAGTTTTTCATTGGCGTAACTGTTTACATGGGAAATGTTTTCTTTCAATCGGTTTATACTACCCCTTTGCTCAAGTCAGAGTCCAGTCCAGTTCTTGGTAAAAAAATAAATATATATAGTCGAGAGAGAGAGAAACAAATATATTAATATATTATGGTAAATGTAATTAATTCTTTGGACTACCGTTTTAATCTATCTAACAGGTAATATAGAATATACTAATAATGTACATTACGCTACCATACAGTATATTTGAATATATACTGATGGGAAGATCACTGTGGCCTTTTTTTCCAATTAGTAGCCTACTAGTACAGTAACTTGTGGCAACAGCAGCTAGCACTAATAACACTAACCAGGCTACTGTACAGTAGCTTCTGCTCTGTCAAAAAAACTTGAGTACACATTACACTGCATTGAGGCTCATTAGATGTTTATTTGTAGAATAGTTTTACTGGAAAATTTTAAATATGTAATAATTTTTGTCTTGCCTATGCTGATTTTTATAAGTGACACCCACATTCTGTTTTAATTAATGTGGAATATTCCAGTCATTCATGTTCATTGTATCAGAAAAAAAATAAACTTTTAGGAACATTATAGGGTTGCAAAGCCTAATGAGTTAACATATCAGAATTAATGAGTGAAATGCTATTGGTCAGCTACTGTACAGATGTAAAGGCATGTACTTATAGCCTATTTTGTCATTATATATTTAATAATGACAATAGGCCTAATACATAGGTACCCTGCTTTATTGTATTATAGGCTACATTCTTTTCAAAGGGATACTATCAGGCTATACAAATATAGTGTTTTATTAACCTATTGCTGTTTTTTTGGTAAAATATAGTCCAGAAATAAAACATTAATTATCCACTGTTTGCAAATAGTAGGCTATATGTAAAATCAATTACATTTTTTTGTTTTTATTTGACTACATTTATTAGCTTACAAATAGCTTGCAATAGCTGACAATACTTTGATTTATATATTTATATATTTATATATTTATATATTTAATTATATATACAGTATATTTTTTTATAATTATATATTTTATTAATATCCAGGTTCATGCCAGGTCCAGTCAGTGGCATTGATGTTGATAACAGGCCCAGACCAGTTTCTTTAGAATGTGTACTCCCATGGCTTATAGCCAACCACAGCATCAGTCAGACAGTTCTATGTGTCAACAAGTATTGTGGATATTTTAACATCTATTTTTCACTTTAGGCTTCATGGGATGTGAGACAGTTCAATCTTGACAAATTCAGTCTGTGGTCTAGAGATGTTCAATAACAATGCAGTTTGCATGTGTGTTCTGCAGCCTTTTTAAAGAAGTACTGCAATAGTGATACATGGTTGTGATGCTGCTAGGTAGAGAGGCTGGTTGTGTGTATGTGAGTGCATTACAGGGCGGCCATGCTGGAGTTTACGGGGGCTGGTTCTGGTGGGCCGGTCTGGATCAAAGTCCAGGGCCATTTTATGCCCCCAGTCCGTCACTGCATACATTATGAAGGTTTCAAGGCTAGTTGAGCATCACCATTCTTATGTTTTCAGCTGTAATTTATTGTATTTGTAAAGGCTGTGATTCACAGGCGTACAGTATATATGTTATATATGTTAAATGTTATATTCAGTTTACCGGGTGTAACATTATACTTAATCTAGCAAACAAATCTTCCTTCATCAAAAATCAATAATCACAATTTTTTCTGTTCTTTTTCATTTTTAATTCCCCCATCTTTACCTCCCCCCACCCCTCTGCCTCGACCTCCCCGTGCTCATCGCTGAAGCATTTTCTGAATGAAACCCTTCTTCTCACCCAGCACAGCGGAAGCTCTCTCTCTCTCTCTCTCTCTCTCTCTCTCTCTCTCTCTCTCTCTCTCTCTCTCTAACACAAATAAAAGGCAGTGGCAGTGGTTACAGAGGCCTACCGGTGAGACTGATTGGACGAGCCCTGACCTGTTTCCCTGGCGGCAGCGTGAATCTGCACTGTGTCATCCTCCATGTGATCCCTGCCCACCTCCCCGTGTCCGATAAATCATTTTCTCTGAGAGCAGAGAGCCTTTGGGCCGTGGCAATCAGGGAATTCCACTGATATCAAAGTGAATCTTTCACTGAGGCGTCTGGGGTGACTTACTGCATGTGCGCTGGTGACCAATACCACCAAGCAACTACATGGCACAGGCTAGAGGTAAATGACGTGCACATCTGCAACAAGTCTGTGATAAATACAGTAAATGTCTGAGTTTAAATTATTAAATTAAATGTAGAGTTTGAAACTGGAAATCACCTAAATAATTACTTTTTTTAATCGTTCCTAATTATTTAATTACATGAATAGAATTCACAGAAACACAATCCACAAATGTTTTATAGATCTACTATGTATTTGTACTGTTACATTTATAAGCTGAATTGATTCAGGGAGGGGTTGTAAACAGTTAAATTATTTTTGGGGTGAAATGAACCACTGAACCAAGGCATCATGTCAATGTGGAATCCAACTTACAAAAAAAAAGCAACTTGTCAAATGAGTTGCCATGACTCTATACCTTTTCACAGCCCAAGAACTAATAGAAAGGTTTCGCTGGTTGAGGTTAGGGAGAAACGATCGGTCCAGTTTTCTATTACAGTGTCCCAAGAGATTTCCATCAAGCAAAAAAAAAAAAAAAGGCATCGGCGGCAGCCTTGGGTCCGTTCTTACTCAGCCTGTTAGCACCAGTTCACAGCAGTGTTGTTTCTTTCTGCCTGACATCCGCACCAGACTGAAGGGTAATTGGCTGTTTTCGTGCACCAGCTCAAATTGGGTATCTCCAGCGTGTTTGACTCAAAGTTGACTTAAAGGCTCCATATCATTCCAATTTCCAACTGTCACTTGGGATGGACTTTTTTTTTCCTTTCCAGCTGAACATTCTGTTTCAGTTCGTGTTGCGCTTTTATTGTGACATGCACTGACACGATTGCCGATCTGACTCTGAGAGTGGATAGGCCAGAGACAATTGGTTACAGTCCACAAATGATGTCACACTTGGAGTCAAATCTGACTGGTTCATTTTACACCATGGAGTTTTGGCTACATGACATGTTAGACAGCAATTCATCCCGTTTAGACGTGTCCACACATTTTAGGACTTTAAAAGTTTTTTGCCTGATGTCTTGTAGTCATCCATAAAAAACTAGCATGACTATTAAACTAGTCCTTATAGGAGCAAGACTTTGATTTACATTATAATGTCGTTTTAAAATGAGTGAATGCACTGCAACATAGTCCCGGGGCTTCCGTCAAATCTAACTTACATTATAAAAAATCCGTAATAGAAATGTGAATTGAGTGTCTCTAAAGAGGCTGCGCCACGAGCTCCATCACTTCAGATCAGAGGAAACCTGCATCACAGCTAAATGTAATATAAGCCAATACTTTCATCACCTACTGTAGCTGAAGATCAATGGCCTCTCTCTCCATCACAGTGCATTTACCAGGCTATTTGCACACGCAAATGCATCAATGCACGTGGGCGCTAGGGTAAACAGGAGCATGCATTCTTTAAGGTCCTGTATGTGTCCATACACAAACACGCACACGCACACGCACACGCACACGCACACACAGAAGTCGCATTCCCAATGTAATGCTGAAACCACATTTATCTCCATGCATGGATTTCTCACAGTCAACAGCAAATCCCCATCTCCTAATCAAATAGGGAGCTATTGAGGCTTAGCTAATGAATGCACTAGGATATTATAAACTCAGTAACGTCTGCAAAACTGTTAATTAAACCATATGGCAAAGACGTATGCATCATTAGGAGGTGACATCTTCATTCACTATATATATAGATATATATATACACACACACTGTATATATATATTATGTACTGTACACTGTATACTGTAGATAGTCACCTTTATAGCTTAACAATCACCTACGTCCCTGAGTGTGCCAGTGATCCATGCAAAGGACACCCGGTTGAAACCACTGCATGACTACTGTTAAATGTGTTAGAAGGTTACAAGGCATGAAACAACCATGCCCCCAAGGTATACACTGACGTGATTCACAGTCAAGCTTACAAATCTGATTTTATCATAAACCTACACAATGCCATAAGGTTTTTTCGCCTCAGCAGACTGTATACATATATACATCATACAGTATAATCACATTGCTGTGACATTGCTTTCCATGTCTTACTTAAAGTGGGTATATATGACTTTCTCACTCTAGATGTCATGTGTGTGGGGCCCACACACATGCAGACACGCACTAACATGGATAGGTGGCTGGACCAGCCATCAAAACAGAGGAGCTGGTATAACAACATACACATAGGAAGTGTGATGTCATTATCTGCTCAGGACACGATTACGCCACTATATCTTTAACACAGAATATAGCCAAATATTTTAAATAAGCAAACAATTCTTAATTTGTTGCTTTTTAGGCCTATACTGTTAACAAATAAATGGCGCTTGTATAGCTGTTGTGTAAAAGCAGTATCACACTTGAGGTTGTAATGTTGCGGCCGAGCTCTGAAGATAAATGCAGCCATGCTGATATTCATTATAGCTCGTAGCAAACTTGAGCGCAATGAATGCGGAGCAGATGCGAATTGCAAAGCTGACAAATGATCCGCATTAGTACCGCCTGGACTGGCAAAATCCACCTGCAATCCACGGACACAGTGTGCGAAGCACGGCAGAAAAAGATAACTGGAAACAGGGGCACTTTAGCTCCAAGTACTCTGTGTGTAGCTCTCATTTGCATATCTGTTTTCTTTGCTTTTTTTTTATTTAACGCAAGCTTTCACAGTAAATATTTGTTGGGATACAACATGCCCCGATCACGTGAGCACTCAACATTCAGCGCTTTGAATTGTGTTTATCTTACTGTAACGGCAAATAGAGGTTTAGGCAATTATTATATTGAAAAAATAAGCGGCCGTAAAAACGATATATCACACAATGATGGTTAAACTTTGCAATTAATCTGCTGTTCACGTGAGTGCCGAACCGTGGGGGGTGAGCCGTCCGTTACCACTAGTCAATTTATAGGCATATCATTGTAAAATAATACAATTTGGGGCAAGGATCTTTAAAAATCACATGAACATACATCATACAGCTTGAGACTTAATGTTTCGTTTATCAAAATAGGATAAAGACTAAATATATTTCTTAGATTTTATAATCTTTCTAATCTAGTACTTGACCCTAGACCCAGGTTATCTTTAGCGGGGTGTGTCCAGATCGTACCAATTCATCACATCCATTCTCCACTTGCAAGAAGGGCTTTTCAATTGAGCCGATCTCAAGTATCGCTCTCAGTCTGTTCCCTTAGCTGCTCAATTATTTACACAAAATTGATTGAGAACAAAACTCTTGTTATTTATTTATGTCTTTACGCATGCACACACAAGAATGCAGTGCTTCTCTCCATAAAGAGAACAGATCAGCACACACACACGCACACACACACACACACACACACACACACTGTTTACAGGTACATATTAGCCCATGTGAATCCCTCTTCATTGTTCTGAACATTCAGAAGAGCACACTTACATTGTACGATTATAAGATGTGCAGCTGCAGCATTAGGCAGCTGGAATGTGTCGACGTGAGGAGGGTTATTAGCCTGTGTTCTTGATATTATTTAGATTTTCTTTTGCTCATAAATTAAAAATGTAATCAAGCATGCAAAAGGATCCAGACACTTTTTTTTTTTTTTTGCTAAAGATGAGCCAATAGCTAGAGAAAGTTTGAGGAAAGTACCTCTTCAGTGAATAAATTAGCATGATTAGAGACACTCACCCATTTGTAATTCTTCATGTTTCCGTTATTTACTTTGGATCTAAAATGGTTGTGTATCCCATTTACCTTTCCATGATGTTGCAGACCGGGCTTTATATACAGTATGCGCATATCGAATGTTGTCCACTTTTACACATTTTTTATGTGCCCTCCCAGAACTCGACATTTGTGCGCCAGCATATTGTTTTCATTTTGGAACACAATAGACCCTTTTCACACGCAGAATACGTTGCACCGGAAATGGTCATAGATGGGTAAACAACAGCAGGTATTATGGAAAATGCTTGAAGTCTGTTGATTTATATATTTATTCTACATATTTAAGAGGTTTTTTGCAATTTGCCAGCCCTGATAATACTATTATAGTTTACCAGTTTTCGTTTACTGAGGGCAAAGCTGGATGGCAAAGCTCCATGACAATCCACTGTAGAGTAATAACAATACAAACTAGTATAATGCAATATTTAATTTAATACTACCATTGAGTGCCAATTACAATAACATTAATGTTTTTAAGTGTTTAACGTATGGTAGTACACAGCCAGCAGGTACGGTAGTGAGAGCTAGAAAGTGCTAAACTGCTAGCGCAGTACTGTACCGTACTGTGAGTAAATGAGGAAAAGAGAGGAGCCTCGTAAAGTTGAGGTTCTACTATGTAGTGCATATTCCAAACATGCCTTTTAAATAATGTATGTGACAAAATGATCTTATCAGACTGCCGATGCAGTTTTTTTTGCTTGCAAGTTTAATTTGACAGTGATGGGAGCCTGAAAATGTTCACAGACGAAGGTGCTGTTATACTTTAAAGATGTACCGGTAGGACCCAAGTTGCATCTAATCTTGACTACCCATAACCTTTTGAGGTCACAATTGTTTGAGAATTGGTGGAAAGCAAGGTAGAGGTGTTTATTATTAGAAAACGAGGCCACTCGGTAATACTACGACCTCTTGCCGCTGCTACTGTTTACCCTTCTATGACGATTTCCGGTGCGACAAACACGGAAATGTGAAAAGGGTCTATTGTCCACAAAACTTGTAAGTCGCTTTAGAGGACGGGCAGAGAAGGAGGGACATCTATGAGGCCTGTAGGTGAGGGAGCGGGGTGTGTTTTGACAACAGAAAAGTGTCTCAGCAAAGCCACCGTCTTCTGGTTCCTACAAGAAGTAACTATTTGCTACGTTGGCCTTCTTCTCTGCCTGTATAAAATCACTGTGTGGGATAGATGCGGTCCCTTTTCACGCTGTGTCGCTGGTAATCTCTTCCCCAGCTCGCTGTCTCCAGCTCCATCACAGATACGTACCCGGTGACCCGCACGTCCCGCGGGTGCTGTGGCAGTGTGTCTGAAAAGGCAGGGAGGGTATTATCATAGCTTCCCAGATGTTCTTGGCAAAGTCTGCTGGCCTGTGATGCGGCGGCCTGATAGGTTTTTAACAAGAGTGCCCAGGCGTTACACTCAATTCCACTTAGAGGCAGCCCGCTCAGTCTGAGGAAAATAAGGTTCCCGCTTGCCTGCGGGCGTATTCCATCTGCAAAAGGGTGTGATGTTATGAAAGATGCTGCAAAGCATTGTTTTTTTGTTTTTTTATTTGTCTATTTTGTCAAATTTGCAAACGCCATTCAAACAGTACTGTGAAGTATAAATGTGACCTCCCGCAGATATCCAGCAGGTCACTATCGACCGACAAAGCCTATTTTATTCCTTTTTCCCCCCCGCTCGTTTTCCGTCACGATGGCAGGTTGCACCGATATCCACCTGGCCAAAGGCCAGCATGGGCAGCATGTGTTTTTGCGTGTGGTGATAAAGTGGTTCAGGGGAGCGCAGAGGGGACCTTTTCTGCACAAATTCGGAAAAAAAATCAATTGCTGTGTGTGTGCGCGTGCGCGTGCACGTGGGTGAGTGTGCACGTGTGTGTGTGCTTGTTTCTGTGCATGTGTAGATGTAAAGGATGTGTAGGTAGGGGGCTTGGGGTGTCCAAACCAATGAGTCTGTGGCTTATCACTCAGCATGGAGATCTGTGCCGGAACTTAATATCGTTGTAGCTTTCAGGACTAAATGTATCTCCATATCAATGTCTTAGAGAGGAAGAGTGTGTGTGTGTGTGTGTGTGTGTGTGTGTGTGTGTGTGTGTGTGTGTGTGTGTGGGTGTGAGAGAATGTGAGAGAGAGAGA
>JAODTR010087599.1:0-10347 GCA_025399935.1 Amblyopsis rosae | reverse complement strand
ACTGTCATGTAGCCTGAGTTACCAGTACTGTCATATAGCCTGAGTTACCAGTACTGTCATGTAGCCTGAGTTAGCAGCAGTGTCATGTAGCCTGAGTAACTTTCATGTAGCCTGAGTTACCAGTACTGTCATGTAGCCTGAGTTAGCAGTACTGTCATGTAGCCTGAGTTAGCAGTACTGTCATATAGCCTGAGTTACCAGTACTGTCATGTAGCCTGAGTTACCAGTACTGACATGTAGCCTGAGTAACTTTCATGTAGCCTGAGTTACCAGTACTGTCATGTAGCCTGAGTTAGCAGCAGTGTCATGTAGCCTGAGTAACTTTCATGTAGCCTGAGTTAGCAGTACTGTCATGTAGCCTGAGTTAGCAGCAGTGTCATGTAGCCTGAGTAACTTTCATGTAGACTGAGTTACCAGTACTGTCATGTAGTCTGAGTTAGCAGCAGTGTCATGTAGCCTGAGTAACTTTCATGTAGCCTGAGTTACCAGTACTGTCATGTAGCCTGAGTTAGCAGTACTGTCATGTAGCCTGAGTAACTGTCGTGTAGCCTTAGTTACTGCACTGCCAGGGCAAACAGCAGTAGGCCCTACAGATGCTGCAGGCTAATCAAAGCCGTGATGAATGAGGAAGAGAATGAAAACCCCTTTCCGCTGTGTCCACGCTGTGCTGGCAGTCTATCACGTCCTCCCTAAATCAAACAAGCTGGGGGCGAGCCAGCGCAGCGGTTGCACGCGACCGGCGGGTCATAAACCACCGCCGTGATTAAGGCCTAAGTGGTGCGCAGACACTTAATAGAGCTGGAAGGCCTTCTACCCAGATATGGACAGGACCGGGTTACACAGCTGTCTGCGTCCATTCATCCGCAGAAGAGCTATGTACAGGCCAGAGACCTGTGAGATACTGTAGGCTACATTATGCTTATTTTTACTTCAAAAAATGCGGGAATGAACTGGATAATAAATACCAAAAGTAATTACAGTATGTAGCTTTTTGAAATTGCTTCATTATATAAAAAGGTAAAACAACGGAAAACGTTGTCTTAGAACGCTGAACGGTGCCAGGGTTGCATCGGGTGGCTAGCTTGACATGGCGCGAAGCAACAATTTTTATGTTGCCTGTCAAACATATGAAACAAGAAAATCAATAACACTTGACAGCGTTACATAAAGAGCTATTGTGCTGAGAGACTTCTTGTCTGTCGGTGGACTTTTGTCTGTGGTTCGCATGGAGAGCAGTTCCCGGGGCCAGGGGAGTCGAGCTCGGAGAGAACAATGTGGACATCTCAGAAAGGACACACCGTGCGCACACGTCTATTTTTTCAGCTCGGGCTCAGAGAGAGAAAGAGAGAGAGAGCGAGAGAGAGAAAGAGAGAGAGAAAGAGAGAGAGAGAAAGAGAGAGAGCGAGCGGCTTCATCTTTAACAGAACGTTTCATAGGACAGCATCATCCATCAAACAAGACAAGCCAGACGCTGCTCGCCCAGCCACAGCCCTTCCCGAGGCGTTCCCAACTTGACCCCTGAAATCTTAAAGAGGCGAAGACGTTGTATCTCAAGTTGTATCCAGGAACCAAATGTCTTTTTTTTGAGTCAGATCAAATCTGTTTTATAATGAGACATTATTTTTGGTTGCTTGTAATGCTAAAAAAAAATCTGTTCCTCTGCACAGCCCAGCACTCCTTAGTAGTGTTCACTGTTCTCATTTCCCAGTGATGAGTAGATAGGTTGACATTTGAAATGCTTTGGCTCAATAAAATGGGACAGCTGCGTTAAAACACACACGATGACTGACTCCGGGCTAAGTGTATCCACCTGTGCATTATTACTAATGCGCCATATACTGTCTCTATTCTCCGCTTCATGGGAATATAGCAGCAGGCTTGTGAGGGAAGCTGGTCGCCAACGCATGTGGTCAACACCTACTGTAATGCTGCAGTATACATATAAACTCATTATGCGGTGCACTCCGGCAGGGATGGAAATGCATCGGGCGTCACTAACTAATAATGACGGGGAACAGGCTCACGGACAACCTGTGCATGGTCTCCCTGTGCTTCTTCCACTGTTCACCCCATTGAGCCACTGCTGTACTCAAATGCAGCCGCCTCCCACTACACTGCGTGTCTTGCCCAGCAGAGGATCAGGGGCGGCTTAGTGCTGGGAGGTGAACAAGCAATGCTTTCAGGCAGCCTTTCAGTCAGACAGGGAGCTTCAGGCCTCTGGCCCTCAGGGGTTAAACTCTTAGGCTGCCAAGCAAAATACTGCAAGAGCCTCGCAATTACAGAGACAGTCAAAAGGCCATGCGCAATTTCCAAAGCTATTTACACAGTCAGAAGCCCCCCTCGAGATCTGCCAAGAATAGGCAAAATCAAGACACAACCACAAGGTTGGCCCTGAAACAGCCTGCGTGCTTATTGTCTGTTCAATCATTAAAATTCATTACCAAAGCAACCAGTGGTTTCGTTCAAATTCACATTCGCTCAGCGCAGCGTATTCCTCCGGTCTCACAAAGGTCCACCCATAAATGGACTTACAAGCGATTGAGGTAGCATAAATGCACTATGAATGTGAGCAGGAGAGTGTGTCCGAAGTGTCTGTGAGGTATTGTTTGTTGTTATTGGTCCTGGTGAGACGTCTGGTCCTTCACAGCAGGTAGAGGTTGCTCTATGGGTACGAGGAAAGGGGGGAGGGGGGGAAATCAAGTTCTACCTCCTGGCAGGTCAGTGCAGCGTTCTCAAGGGAACGCAGTGATGTAGGGGGGCCCTACATCATAGCCTCTAACCCACACAGCTGTTCCCCAGGTCCAGAGTCTCTCCAGAGCACTGTGGTTCCCCTCCCGCTCTGGGGACCCCCAGCCCGGGGGGCACGGAGCACTAATAATAACAACATCCACCATGGAGGACCCAGGTCAGACACAGCCGTGACCCCCCCCCCCCCCATCACAGTGCCAGAGCCTGGACAGAAGCCAGGACACAGGCCCGCATTGCAACCAGGGAGCGCTAAAGAAAGGGTGAGGGTGGGAGGAGAACTGGGGGAGGGGGTGGCTGTGGGTGGTTCTAAGGTCTCCTTACACTTCCTGCTCTGTTTCTGTCACACACACCCCCCCCAACCCCTTAATCCCAAACACAATGGCTCCCCTGCACCCACAACCCTGAAATATGGCGAATGTGTGATCAATGCTTCATATTACATGCGAACGCAAGGCAGTTATGTGGGTTTGATGGACTGCAAATACCAGTATTCAATATGAACCTCTGTAGACTATGAGGTATTCTGTGTGGTTGGTCATCAAATTATTAATAATAAATCATACAGTCTAATAATATCCTCACAAATTAAGAACACGTCTTTACAACGAACACTTCCAGTAGTAATATATGGGTCCCAGTAAAGATAAAATTGTCATCAAATCTACATCATTTGCAGTTGGATCTAGAGGACGGCGAATCCCTACCTGGCAAGCCAGATACACTTCAGAGAACAGGAAAATCTGCAATGCTTGCATATGAAAAGTGAAAGGAGGTACCCTGGCTCAGAACAACAGTTGTGGCCTAAAAAGCAAATAAAGCAGAGTGTGTTATGTGCGAGTGTTTAGAGTACAAACACTGGTCTCAGCCACAGTCAGATCGGGCAGCGGTGCACTAACGGTTTCTCACACACTCCACGCAAGAGGGAATACTTAGCCCTAATTAGCACAGAGCATCTGGCAAGTGTCAGCGTGTCTCCGTATGAAACATTCCTATTTACTTACTAAGTTGAAGTTCAGATGGAAAATAGACTGGCCGATCGTTGCAGCAGTGACTGAGGTCCTGGGATTGTTCTGTTATTGTATTGTGAGTGACATATGTGCAACATTATAGCACTCTTCTCACCATGCCCAGGTTCTTATACATGGTTCAGGTTTACATGGTTCAGTTTCTGTCACTATCAGATACAATCCCCAACGCAAGTTTAACTTTACTGTAATTACTGGATTATTTTTGCTACTGGTTGGGATTTTCTCACCAGTTTTGTGCAGTTTTATGAACTGCAGTGTTTAAAGTCACATCTCCCCAGAGGTCTCAGGACCACTGTATATGCCTAAACATATTATGTTACTCATTCATGAGATTATCTTGTAAGAGACAATGCTTACAGTCACAACCACCATCAATCGTATTTAAATATATTTGAGGATGGCAGTAAATCGAGAGAACTGTATAACAACAGAAAATAAAAATATAAACAATTTAAAACTGTTAGATATTTGCTATTTTTTGCTTCAAGAACCTTAATGAAAAAACCTGAAGCTGAATCAGTCTGCCCCCACAAAGTAACTACATGAAATTCCTTTAATCTAAAAAACATTGATGTTCTATTTGGATATATCATCTCAAATATTAATATTATTATAATATTATATTAACTCCATAGTGAAGGTGTCATGTAAAGCTTGACGCCAATGGGTACATTCAGTATTGTTTTAAAGATCCCTCATTAACGTGAGCCAGCACTTAATGTTAACAATGACGTACTAGTGGTTAAATGGACTAAATGGATAAACTCTAATCCATTTAGATCTTGTTCTAGCTTTTGATACTTTAGACCCATGACATCTTGCTAAACTGCATCAAAAACCGTGTTGTCTGGAATCACACATGACGATTTTATCTTTACAACAGACCATCATCTGTTTGGACTGGCGATTCATCAAATTCACAGATACGCCTATGTATGTACAGTATTGTATGTTATGAATCTGTATGTCTGTATATATGCATGCATGCATGTATTATACACACATACTGTATATACAGTATACTGTAGAGTATATAGACATACATAAAAACTCTATATACACACCAGTATGTATTTTAGAGTATTTTCCTAGTAAACTTCTGCTTACAGTGCTGGATGTCAATATTTTCTATACAGGGAAAGGAGTGCTAATTACATTAGATCACAAATGTACCATTAGTCTCATTTGTCACTCTGTCTGTAGATTATTGTTTACAGTAGTTATTGTAAAATGACTGTTAAGAGAGATTTAAATTGGCACCGCTGTTCCATATTACGTTATTGCATCCGCATATCCTTAGATTGCGGTTCCATAAATGTTCACAAAAGAGATTGTCTGTAAGAGGAGTGGTAAAGCATTGTGCACAAAGGCCATGAGGCCTTCAGATCAGGGATAATACATACTGTAGACTTGAAATGTGAAGCCCTTTGTAAACTATTTAAAAAAGTTTACACAAACAACACATTCAATTCTATTAAATGGAAGTCTCAGTCAATACTGCACACTGATAGTTTTTCTGGCTACAATAAAGACCATTTTGATGTGCTCTCATCTCCTTTGTTTATTATTATTATTATTATTATTATTATTATTATTATTACCCAGGCAGGGTTTCAGTGGAAACTGGAACGATACATTTGTCAGATAAGAGGAGTTCAGAGAGGCCATAATTCTACAGCTGTAGACCTCAGTCAGCGCGATCGCTGCACCAATCTCCAACCTGACAAGATTACACAGAGGCTTCCTGTCTGTGTGGCCTGATACCATCTTGAGACTGACTCCTCCTCGCTCCCTTCCCATTCGCCTACACCGCAAGCCAGATAGCGCAGCGCCAATTACAGCCTAATGGGACAGTTTTAATTAGAAAACTACGTCTAGTATGTGTTCATCCAACTCCACAGCATGGCTCATTTAAGAGATTAATGCTCAGGCAGACCGTGATGTACAGGGAAGTTAGTCTTGATAAATAATGACGAATCAGGGATGCCATTCATCTGAAGATCAAAACATCAGTCCATCACAGCTGTTTCTATGTTTCACATACGCAATAAGTAGAGAAATGCCACCATCAAAGCCTTGCTTAACACCTAACATTACAGTGAAAATTGATTACCAGCTGTCCACCTAACAATTATCCAAAGCCTCGCTATATGTATTTAGTAGGTGTATTGTCTATACACCAGATTGACCTACATGTCTGTTGATTTTCAACAACAAAATACCGTAGTCCCCAACGCTACACCCCAAACTTTCATTAACGTTTGTGTTACAGCAGTATACCACAACTAGTAAATGAAAACCAAATGTTAGGGCAGGCTGCATTTATTAATGACCACATGTTCATTCTAAAAGGCAATGTCCATTTGCATTTGTTCAAGTCAATTAAACAGGACATAAAACAAGTATATAAATGTAGATAAATAAGTGAAGTACTTGATAGACTGACCTATAAACGCCTGACTGGAAAGGAGGTAGCCATATTAAAATCTAAAGATGTTAACTGATAAATAATTGAACTGACAGATGTAATTAAAGAATGGGATCTTCACTACTGTACGTGCATACATGCACAGGCAAACAGGTACATATAAACTAATAGCACATGTGATATGACCTTTATTATATCTCCACCATTGGGGGTTCCAGTCATTTGATGACGCAAATGTATTATTTATTATTATTTTACTGTACAAGAAGCCCTGAAAACAATTAAATAGTTGCGGATGCCATGACATTCCTTATCGTGAAATGTACATTAGAGAAAGAAGCCCTTGCTATGAGGGTCCCTGTTGGAGAAACGTTGACGTGTTTATGGCTAGGAACACCACTATTTTCATCACATCCCTCACTTGAGAAAATTTCCATATCAGCAGCAAGATCTCAAACCAGCCCAAGAGCCGCAATCCCTCCATTCTGGCACACAATTAAAAGATGTCAAACTCGGTTTCTTTTACCGTGTTTTGGTTCGGGCTGTCAGCGCATCAAACATTATCTTAAAGAGGACTCATTCAGCAGAGAAAGGGCCTGGCCTGATCCATTGATGCTGGAGGAGAGCTCGCTAGCCTTAGGCTATGTGGATAACCTAGGAGCACAAAAGAGCAGGGAACCCGATAAGAGGAACAAGGGGGGTGATGAGGGGGTCTCCTGGGAGTTCCACCTTGCAAGGATCATGTTCGACGGCTCCCTCAGTACCGCCGGGCCAGAGTCCAAACGCCCAGCTTGTCTGAGCGGAGGAAGCAGAAGGCGCCGTACGCTAACAGTGCAGTACAGTAGCAGACGGGCCAACGAGTGAAACCGAATATTCAAGTCAAGTTTGACACAGCTGTTGTCATTTTACATAGACAATAATAAGCCCTGCAACCTTCTATAGAGACTGAGCTGTGCACATATGGCAACGTGTAATCACAAAGCATGAGAAGATGCTCACACAGGTTCATTTTAGTGACCGATGGCCTCGTCTTATGTATCTAAACTGTTCATTATGAATGCTATTATTAGGTATTGTGGATGTTATTAACAGAAATAGTTTGCAACCTGTTGTTTGATGTTGCTGTCTTGTCTGCCAGGCCTCTCTTGAGATGCAATGTCTCTAACAACGCTGGTTATGAAGAAAGACAAATCTACAAGACCATACTGTACATACCGGTACATACTAACAGCAGCGTGTCCTACAGAAGCACAGCAACTGAGGGCCCACCAGAGCTTTCACTGTACAGACATGCACTGACGGAGCCACAGAAAAGACAATGCTTCCTTCAGATTTCAGCTCACTGCACCTAAGAAAGAGAGAAAAATCATCAGTTGAACATGTTTTTATTTTTGTAATTTATCTTTTGAAAGTTTAGATAGTCTAAAACTGGATAGTGTTGTCACCGGAACATAAAGCATCACCATTACATAGCCTATACCTGTAGAGTATATCAGTCTGTGATAGATATTTTGTTGTCTCATGTTAAATGTGGCATGTAGTATTTCAGCTTAAGTAGGTACAACAGTACCTACTATGTTATTGCAAGACAATGTAACCGAGACAAGGGACTGCAATGGACTCAGATGAATAGAAGGGCATAGCGGGTGTGGGGATTCATTAAGCGTTCTGTAAACACAAATCTAGGGTCTGTTGGAAGTTAGCGGGAGGGAGGGTGGGCTGCCACAGTTAAATGGCTACATGCATGCCAGTAGATTGCCTGAGTCATTTCTCATCAGCTCCTGTTAATGGCTTACATTTGGAAAGACTGCAGATAAACAAGATGGCATTTGTACAGTATGCAACTGTTATTTCTATATAAGTCACATAAGCTGGAACTTCATCTTGATGAGATGGTGGGAATCCCTGTTGCAAAACAAGCAAGACCATGCAATGCAAGGCAGTTGAGCCTAGTACAGCCAGCGCTATATAAAGTGCGCACTTACACTGTAGAAGAGAATACAACGGTGAGATGACTCCCCTTGTGGCCACAAGTGGACCCAATCAATCTGAATCAGAGCTTGTTGTATAGTTCTAAGGTTTTGTCTCGTTTCAAGTAGAGGGAAAAATTGAAAATTAACCTGGCAGCCTTCATTTAGCGACAATGTGCTAAAGTACAGAATGAGGACTATTCATCACAGTGATCTGTACAAGTGGGCCAATACAGTGGCACAAAGGTTTTAAATTGAAAACCATAACGCTCATTAGCCTAACACTCAACATCAGTAGCAATCAGGAGCTGCATTAAAGAGGGTGGCTGAACAAAACTGCATTCCTGAAATAGTTGAAATAAATAAAAATGCTCGACTCCAATTCAAACCTATACTCCAACATATACACCAACAAAAAGGGATTTCTAGCTAACCGTTGAGTCATAAAGATCTAAAGGTGACCATGTTAAAATGCAAAGATTATACTGGAGAAGCCTCGTGGTCACTGAACCCATGTGAGCCTGTTTCATCAAAGATCCTTTATCTACATTCACTCTGAAAGTGGAACTTTATAGTTAGGGAGAAATATATATATATAAACAGAAAAATTGAAATAAGACCAACAATGTAACAGCGTAATAGAAAACCAAAATAAACATGGTAAAATATAATAGCATGACAATAAACCCCTAGGCACCACATTTAGCCTCCATATGAATGATGGTAATCATATTTCTTTCTTGTGATATTAGGTGGAAGGAAACTTGCAACCTTTCAGCAATTGTTAATTGCGATGTATTGACTGAATTACATAGCAACTGGCTAGATTCATAAGAGGCTATGACGGAGCAGATATTGTGGCTACCTAAAATAACCCTTTATAATTAACTATATATATAACTATATTTAGAATATTAATTTAATGTATTGTTTTCATTAACAACCCCTTCACATTTAGATATTTAAGAATGTACTGCTGATGCAGTTTATACCATTTTAAAATGGCATAAACATGGCCACACTGTAGGAGCCCTTGTATTACAAGTAGTATACCAGCTATTAAAAGACAGGATTAGTCATTCTTGTTAACTTCGAGCGCAAATCAGAAGTGTATCGCTCTGCGCTCCTCACAAATAGAAACATATTGTGAAACAAAACATAGTTCCTCGGCTTTGTTGATATTGAAGTTGTTCGCCATTTTGTTTGTTACTATTTGCGGAGCCAGGGATGTGTAGAAGTATCAGATTATTATTTCAACACGCACAGAGAACGTTAAAACAGCTAAAGGCGAGAGATTTGACAAAACAAAATTTATCTTAGCATTTAGCTTGCAATAGCTGACTTTACCTTTAATTAAGACAACAAAAGAAACCAATCTGAGCAATGTACAAAAAAAAAAATGTTTTATTTTAGTATGAAGTGTTTCAGAAAAACAACATGTCTTCCAGAAAAGTCCTTAACTTTATATGAGAGAGAAAACAAAAACCGGATCGTGACAACAAAACGACAAAACACTTCCTTGCAGCATGGAATGAGCTCACATCACCTGTGAATGATTACAAAAAGGAGAGCTCAGTGAAGCTCCTCACAGCGTGATTAACCAGGAGGGAGGAAGGGGAGGAAAAAGAGAGGAGAGAGAGAATTTCCCCTGCCAGCTGCGCCGTGCACGTCCTCTGCAGTCTGTACTACTGACAGTACTGCACCAACATCAGCAGAGGACCAAGGGTTCAAACTGCACAGCTGGGCCGGTCACACTCATCGCACATGGAGCCTGGCTGCTTTTAGCTCAGCCATCAGGCCTGCGACGCGAGCCTCTCGATGATTCTCCTGTACTCTCCCAGGACGTCCTGGTAGCTCTTCTCCAGCTCCTCGTGCTGCATCTGGGTGTCCATGTGGCGTATGTGGGACACCAGCTCCTCAGGACGAAGGCACTTCATCATTTTGGTCAGCTCCCTCTGGTTCTTCTACACACCGTAAGGAAAGCACAAACACCAGTCAAATGCTGACACACCACCGGGGGGGGGGGGCACTTCTATAGCAGCAATCAATCAATCAATAAATAAATCAATCTTTATATAGCACTTTTCATACAAATTCATGTAACACAAAGTGCTTCACACTACGTTATTAAAAACAATTCAAAATGAGTAAAAACAATACAATATATAAAAAA
>JAODTR010087588.1:0-14236 GCA_025399935.1 Amblyopsis rosae | reverse complement strand
GTGGGTGTGAGGCGCTGGGGATGCGGACAGTCCTTCCCCGGTCCTACCACACCGGCGAGACCAGGTAAGCGTCACAAATGTACCCCAATATCCTTAAATGTTATGCCTTTAGAACAATGTACCCCAACACCTTTACACGCTATGCCTTTAGAACAATGTACCCCAACACCCTTACACGCTATGCCTTTAGAACAATGTACCCCAATATCCTTAAATGTTATGCCTTTAGAACAATGTACCCCAACACCCTTACATGTTATGCCTTTAGAACAATGTACCCCACAATCCTTACATGTTATGCCTTTAGAACAATGCACCCCAACACCCTTAAATGTTATGCATTTAGAACAATGTACCCCAACATCCTTACACGTTATGCCTTTAGAACAATGTACCCCAACATCCTTACACGTTATGCCTTTAGAACAATGTACCCCAACATCCTTAAATGGTATGCCTATAGAACAATGTACCCCAACACCCTTAAATGTTATGCCTTTAGAACAATGTACCCCAACATCCTTGGCCACCGTAGTCAACTGGAGGCTGAGGCGGGCGCAGAGTACCTCCTTCTGAGTGTGATTCATGGCCTGCTCAATGGCGAATGCTCCCCTGAGATTCGTCTTGTGGGCTGTTCTGTACTGGCCCCTCGTTGCCAGGACAACAAGGCAATAAAGCCTTGCCGCAGTGCATGTGAGGTGTTAAGGAGAGACTGCGGCCATGCCTTTGAGTCCATCGAAATGGCCTGGCCCTACTTCCTCGATTGTGACCGCTTCTTTGCCAGCGTTGAGGAGGGCTGCTATGACCCGCTGGCCGGACTGAAAGGTAATGCAGCCAGGGAGGTCCTGGAGTCTTTTCTGTTGTTTAATGTTGTTTACATGTCGGGTCAGCACCATCTACAGCTTGAAATGGTTCATTAATGAACACTGATGTCACCTGGAAACATTTTTAGCCAATCAGGTCAAGTTATTGTATAAGCTCTACAGTTTATAGCAATACATTGTGTGGCGGAATTCAATTTGATGAAATAACTCTCAGGGACCTGAAGCATTACATATTAGTTTTGTTAAAATAATAAATATTTATTATATTAATATTAGTATACCCTCGGCATGGAATATGTTGTAGAAAGACGAAGTTAACAAATGTCATTTCGATAAATGCTTTTAAATCTGAAATGGTGTAAATAGTGTAAGAATCTTTACAATCAGTGTTTTTAACGAATGTTTGTGATGTGATGAACAATTACGAATCTTTTTGTATTTTCTGTCTGTAACTGTTATTTGTGCTGTTGCTCGTATCGGCCAAGAGATCCTTGAAAAAGAGATTTTTTATTTCAGTGGTACTTTCTGGTTAATAAATAATATAATATATATTATATATTATATAATAATAATAATAATAATAATAATAATAAATAATACATTCCTTCTACGCCATGGGTCTCCTCTCCAGCCAGACACGAGCAAACGTTGTCCAGTTTCTCACCAGAAGAGCCCAGCACCATCATCCAGTTCACGTACACGTCCAACGCCCAGATGTACAGCCTGCTCAAGAGGACTGCAGCCAAGTGTCCTCACATCGCCCAGGCCTACAGCATAGGGCGCAGCAGTGAAGGTCGGGACCTGCTTGTCATTGAGTTCTCCAGCAACCCGGGACGCCATGAGCTCCGTGAGTATAGCCAAGTAGTGCACCTACGTGGTCCCCATAGTGACAGGCCGCAGGATACGCTTGTGGGGCCGTGATGCAAACTGAAAATAACCTTTCGTCTTGCTTTCGTTCCTCGAGTTATATTATTAATTTCGCTTTTTTAGCTCACCGAACATGTTTGTATATTTTTATACTATCATTAACCGAGGTATAATACAATTAATCAACTACTGTTTTTTGTGGGGTTTGAGTCAAAAAGTTAAAGTTTAAGTTTAATCCATTCCCTTTATGTTAGTTGCAAAGCCGTTCTTGATTTTAATGCATTTCGCTCTGCTTCACCTCTCTAGCTGTCCATACTCTCATTACTTTCTATCAACCTGCTTTCCGTCTTACCTCCTAACTCCATATCATCACACACGTTTCACCTTCTTCTCACTCTCCATGACAGTCGTGTTATATACTGTACGTATACCTTCTCCTCTGTAATCCTGACCTTTCTGACCTCCAGTGGAGCCTGAGGTCAAACTGGTTGGCAACATGCATGGCAACGAGGTGCTGGGCCGCCAGCTACTCATCTACCTTGCCCAGTACCTGTGTTCAGAGTACATGCTTGGGAACCAGCGAGTCCAGGCCCTGATAAACACCACGCGCATCCACATCTTGGCCTCCATGAACCCGGATGGCTACGAGCTAGCTGCCTCAGAGGTAGAGGATAGCAATGACCCGGAGCTCGCCGACCAGGAAGTAAATATCATTAATAATAACAAAATGCGACGAGCCGCTCCCGAATGGCTGTCTCTCTGTCTGACTGGAGGTGTGGAGGTGGGGCGTGTGGGGTCAAAGGTTCATGCAGTCAAACCAAGGGGCTAGCAGAGCGGTTCAGGCTATAAACAGCTGGTCATGGATCTGGTTATCAGGCTAAAGCATAGCCACCTCCAAACTCTCAGTCTTCTGTTTGTATCATCCTATTGGTCCAAGACAGACCCTCCCACTACCAGACAGAGTTCTCATCTATTAAATGGTATTGAAAGTTGCAATGCTGAATTAATATAAATGCACACACTGTAACCAGAGCAAAAACTATAATAATGAATAAATAAATAATAAATATACTGTATATAAAAGTAATAATAATAATAATAAAAATAAAAAACACATTGAAATATGTAATTAATTAAATGAATTGTAACATCTGGCATCTGGCAGTGGGAAAACTGTTTGCCATTTAGTTTCAACTAACCAGGGAGGTCCACCCTATTCACTTCAGCAGTACAGTGGGAGCCATTGCAGAAGTCCTTTCACGTTTTCTATGCAAGGATTAGTAACAATCATAAGCATTTTCACATCATTTATTTATGATGCCTCAACAAATGTCTTCTTCAATGGCAGCTGTAGCTAACCCAATAAACATTCTATAGCACTGGTGCAACCAAATATTGCATACCTTCACTGATGCACCTACATTTTAAACATTCAACAGGAAATGTATATACTGTATAAAGGATTACAATAATTGTATTTCCTAGTATTGCTACTGCCAAACATTAAATATATTACATTTTTTAAACAAATAATACAATAATCAACATTTGGTAGAATTTGTAGTGGCTAATAAACTGTTCTAACTTCTTTCCAATCTAACTTCCATCCAGTTAATACAATTAAAATTAACCTTCCATTTGTTTTACTATAAGGAAAATGCTAAATTTCTCAATGTGCTTGAATTAAAAATGTAATTGCTTGACCACTAACATCCACCAATAACAACATTACTATTATGATTTAATAGTATTCATTCATCATCAATAGTATTTTCCAGACCTCTTTCCTTGTAACAGTCCTAGTTGTGTAAACCTAACTTTTTCAGGGTCACTTGTTGAATGGCTGGACCAATGGTCGGACCAATGCTCAGAACATAGATCTGAACAGAAACTTTCCGGACTTAACCTCAGGCCTCTACCGAAATCGACGCAGCAGGTATTACCGCACGGACCATATCCCGATCCCTGACTCCTATTGGTTTGGAAAGGTACAAAATAATCCAAGTTGTAATCCAATATTTGTTCAATGAATATAGTACAATACCGATTAATCTGATAATACACGAGGCAGACATCTTTTGATGAACCTCCCTCATATGGGCTGTAGGTGGCACCAGAGACCTTTGCAGTGATGAAGTGGGTTAGGTCTCTGCCTTTCGTTCAGTCTGCTAGCCTCCACGGGGGAGAGCTGGTGGTGTCGTATCCCTTCGACTTCTCTAGACACCCACAGGAGGAGAGGATGTTCTCACCCACTCCAGATGAACAGGTGCGGGGGAGGTGTGGGGTTACATTAACATAGACATTATAACGTAGAAGGATGTCTGTCTACATGAGCAGATGAATAGACATTCCCTATTTAATGTGAAGGCCTTCAAGCAGCTGGCTCGCACTTATGCAGACTCCCATGCCACCATGTCAGACAATGACACTGAAAGGTGCGGAGCCTCCTTCTACAGAACTGGGGGCATCATCAATGGAGCACTATGGTACAGCTTTGCTGGTGGTAAGATGCCGATGCATCCTATAAAGACACTATACAGGAAGAAACAGATTGAGACATCACTTTACAGAGACCTTTAAACCAGTACATGTAAATTAATAGTGTCCTGTCTGGTTTTTAGATGCATGTAGGCCCATAGCTTTCATTCATTTCTCAAGGTGGATCTCGTTTTAAGATCAATGGAATTCTTTGATCATGTCCCTCTTTCTCCTGCAGGGATGTCAGACTTTAACTACTTACACACCAACTGTCTGGAGATTACCGTGGAACTGGGCTGTGACAAGTTCCCCTCAGAGGCTGAGCTTTACCCAGAATGGAAAAGGAATAAGGAGGCTCTGCTTACTTTTATGGAGTCCGTAAGTTTTGCATTTTTAAAGTAATCAGAAATAAACTCAGTTTTCATCATCGTGCTTCTATCAGGGTCGAGTTTGCTTACCAGTAGGCATCATTTATGGCTGGTTTCATAGACATGGATAGAGCCTAGTTCTAGACTAAGAATTTTTTTCAATGAAGATCTCGATAGATTTTTTTTAATAGGACGAGCCTTACATCATGTCTGTGAAACCGGCCTCTAATGTTTAGGTCCGTTATGAATATGTGTTTTCTTGTAGCTGTACCAGTTCAACGTGTAGATAATACTAAATAAACCCTGGATGTAAACTACAGTATGCAAATGAGGTAAGACATTGGTGTGCTTGTGGACAGGTCCACAGAGGGATAAAGGGAATTGTGAAGGACGTTGATGGTATCGGGATCAAAGGAGCGACCATTTCTGTCAGGGGCATTAGGAAGGACGTCACCACAGGTAGATGTGATCTACGTTGGTATCACGACAAGTTAAAGAGTGGGGAAATACCCAGATAAGGGAATTATGTAGATCAGTGGATCTCAACCTTTATGACCCTTGCCAGCCAAAATGTGCTCGTCGATCATAACTAATCATCATCATAATCATTGGTCAAGTTAGCAAATAAACAACCAGTAAAGCCCATTGAAAATTGTTTGTTTACACATTTTATGAAAGATACATCTAGAATAAAAATAACAGAAATACAATTTTAGAATCTTCCGGCAAATGCATTCCCTTGCATTATTGTCACACCTTTCCATCCACCGTTATATTTTTATTTCTGTTCTCACTATTCCTCTCTCTGTCCATCCATGTAACCATCCTTTCACCAGCCAAACATGGGGATTACTGGCGAATGCTGAACTCTGGCACCCATATCTTGACGGCCACAGCCAAGGGTTACTCAAAAGTCAGCAAGAGGATTTACCTTCCTCACAACATGAACAATGTCGGGCGGGTGGACTTTGTCTTGAAGAGGGTAAGAGTTCTCCTGTTTAGTATTTGATAGGAAACAGACAGGACAGCAGCTTTGTATGCATTTTCTCATTGAAATACATTTGAATGTTGTCTTTTTGTTTTTTTGTGAATGCATTGGCTATATTTTCATTATTTCAAAAATTACAATATTCCTGTTTACATGGCTACTGAAAATGAATATTCCACTATCGTCCATTTACTTGCAGCTGTACATATTCCGATTTACGGAGAAAATAATACACCCATGATTTACGTCCTAAAGCTACACCCTGTAAATAACTTACTCACCCAACTTTTATGCACACACCGTCCTATTAACCGGCAAGAGATCCATTTTTGCAAAATGCAGTAAAAACCCCACTTGAGACGTATTAGACGCCCCTAAAACTTGAATAATATCGTTATATCCCACGTGTCTTAACCAGAAAATGCTCCATTTGTATGGAGGCCTAATTGTAAATATCCAAACAAAATATGACTTGGAATATTCTGAATATTGCCATAGTCGGAAAAATTATGGAAACCTAGTGTGCATGTGACCGTAGCCACTTACTGCTTACTCTCTTGTCCACTCAGGTTCCCGTAGAGCCCGACATAGATGACCACTTCTTCCCGACGATGGACACATGGGAACGCTTTGACCCCTACAACCAATTTGAGCGCTACAGTGAGGCTGACCTGGGCAAGCCAGGAGTGGAGCGGCAGGAAAAACCCTGGTGGTGGAACTACTTTTCCCAGTCCGGCATCTCACCTCCAACTTGGCTGCTGCGGAACGTCTAGACACGATGTAGCAGAATGAAACAGATGCTAATGTTCCATTGCAGATTGAGACTTGTAATGGATGTTCCATTGTCACCGTCCGTCATGCTGAGTAGCTATCAGAGCTTTCTGTTTTGGAGGAGTTATTACATTGGAATCAGTCCAGCCCTCTAGATCCATGGTGCTTCATGGTAGAAAGTTAGATATGTCGCTGTAGTTGCAAGCTCACAAATATACCTTAGTAAGGATGCTTAGCTTTGGCGAATTTTGCATTGCAGCCCAATTTGTGACTGTTAAGTAAATGCCAAATCACTGGAGACCCAATGAGTTACAGATCCCTCAATAATGCAACTTTATGAGATGAAAGGGTTCCATTATTTGAATGAAAAAGAGGGAACTTGTGCACACACATTCCAACCTTACTATCAACTCAAAGGCATTGTACTGCTTATTATATGTGATTCCCTGGAATAATCTATATACACTGTTCAATTCAAAAAATGATGTAGCCTAGTCTAAAATGGCAGATTTGTGTGTGGGTCATTTAAATGGTAGCCTATGTGCACAAAAGAAATACAAATCAACAGCTGGGACTATTTTCTAGAAATATTCCCTGAGAACTAGCATACTTGAAGTATCTGGTATATTTTATGCATATTTTGTTAATAGTACTAGGCATAATTGATGTGGTAACCCTTTGAGCCTCTGCTGTTATATAACTTAATACTTGGCAGCCACATGGTTTGGCGATGGGATAATACTGTAATTAGACCATGTGAATGAACACATAGGGTTAGGGCAATTTGAAATAGAAATTAAGGCAGAAGCCATACAGTTTGGAATGTCTTTCTGGGAACTAAAATACACACTTGTTAATTAATGTAACTTTTCTAGTGCTTGCCACCCAAGGAAAAAGGGCCCGGCGCACTAGTCGTGTATGTCTACACAAATATACTTTAACTCAAGGGGGCGCCATCTACTAATGTTTATCACGAAATGAGGATAGGCTATGGTACAGTAAGTATGTTTCTTTTGGGATCGCATCATCTCATTCTCTTAAAGAAGGCAGATTCAGACAATAAACAGGCCAACGGACAAAGGATGCTTAGCATACACAATAATTGCTGGATTATTAAAGTCCTCTGCTCAAATATAGTAACGTGACATGACTTCAATGTATTCAACTCTTGGCAGTCTACTGTACCTGCAGTAGATCATTTGTGAGGTGGTCGATCAATTGTTTGCTTATTATTTAGAATGATAATACTTTTTACGATTATCTGCTTCTTACTTGGACAAAAAAGAAAACGTTATTTTCAGTGCTTTACACCAAATGCCTGTTAGTGTGGCCTTCATGTCCATTAGGGCAAAACAACTAGAACACTACAGTATATGCTACACCCACGTGCGTGATTGCCTATATGTGATCAATAGGGTAATGCAATGACATAACAGATTATGTGTCCAAAACAACAAACACTAAATCTATACCCTCATGAGCAATGAGCATGAATGTGCCATAGATTCATACACCAACGGTGGTGTCGCATGATAACTGGGTCACATCAAGTGACACATGCCCATTCTAGGACTGCTGTGTGGTCAGTGCTTGTATGGTGACCCCCTCTTAAGTGCTTGGTTCCTACAGGCTGAATATGCATTTTGTGTCAATTGTGTCATTTGACTCTTTATAGGTCCATATGTGCTATGCATAATAATAATAATACTATATAGTGCTATGTTGATACTAACCTGATATGCAGTGTTGGGTTGGGTTTCAGTCTAAAGATATGTTCTGAGCAGACCCATCATTTGGTGGGAGAACATTATATCATGTTTTCTACACCAGAAAATTCATCATGGTGGACTCGTTTCTGTGTGTTATAGGGAGCAAACGATGAGTGAGTAATCATCTCAGGGGAATTCAAAATGGCCACAGTTCCAAATAGCAACTATCAACTGCTCATAAATTAGTGAATCGAGGTTAGCCGATTGTTAACTCACCTGATTGGAGTTTGGTCGGCAATGGGGTAGAGCCGGTTTCCTGGCACCTGAAAGGTCAGTGGCTTGCTCCCTGCTTCCTCCTGTGTTGAGATGTCCCTGCCCTGAGAAAGACACCTGACGTGTAGAATGACAACCTGCATGGCTGACACCACCATCGTGTGTATGAATCTCTACGAAAAGCATATGTTAATGCAAAAACATTATAAGAGCCATCTGGATAAACTAAATTAACCGCTTCATATTTCAGTGAAATGGCTGTGCACAAAGTGCTACCTCATTTTGTAACAGGTTTGCCGTTCAACCAGCTATCAGTACTTTAGGTCTTTAATGACAGGTGTGGCCCTTTAATTTAGGATATAGCGCCACCATATATTATACACTGTCAACATATTGCACTTCGATCAAAATCGAATGGAAACACTTTGAGTCATCATGCTCTCAAACAGAATAATCCATTCCAATTCTAAAGCAACATTTCTCAGGATAATCCTTAAAAAAAACAAAATATTATCTTAACTGGTTGAATTAACACTAGAAAGTCACTGAGCAGTGGCTTCTGTATACCTTTCACTTAAGCTTGTACTGGAACATCTGAATGAGGGAATGCAAAGGCACATTTAGTAAACAGGATGCTGTCCAAGATGTCTCTCCAAGATGTCTCTCACTGCCGTGTCCATCTGCTGTCTGTTCCTAAATAATAAATACTTGATATAATTTGTATTAAACTATTTGTATTAAACTACAATGTGCACATATAGTTAGTTGAATGCCCTGGAATATGTATATCCACATAAAGCTCTATAAAACATTTCTGTATTGCATATGGTGCTATTGATACTGGAATATTGAATTAAGCATCCTCAGTATTTGAAAAGTTTTTGGAGGCAAATAAAATATTATACATGTTATAAATAAATAAATAAATAAATACATAGCCATTACATAAAGAATATTTATGTTGGATGCACAACTTAGTAAGCCATTTAATTGGCCACAGCCATGCCAGATTTAGCAGGGATCGCACACTGCAATGACAGTGCGATAATATCCATTAAAATGGTCACTAATCTGAATTTAAATCCAAAAAATGAAACTTACACTTGAATGCTCTTGTCAATTTTAACATTAAATAACTTTAAAATACATTTTTTGAAATTCTTGAGAATTTAGGTTTGAAATGCCACGTCTGAATTATGCTATAAGGCACTGTGTTCCAATATGCCTTCACCTCATGTTGCTGGGCTGACTTTCTACCTGGCAGGCTTCCATCCACCTATTTATGTCTATGTCCTCCCCAATGCACCACGTATAGTCACTTTCAATCAGACTGCATCCGTTTCCCTAACATAACACTTTTTAACACTCTGCATATATAATTCAAATGCCAAACCACTTTGCTCTAAAGCTTCTCTTTCTCACTCCCTTGAATGGAAGGCCCCTGTCACTCCCACCACTCTATAAACCCGTTCATTTTGTCGGTCTGTCTATCGCTCATTCCTGTAGCTATTCCTGTAGCTAGTTGCTCTGCCCCAGGAGGAGAGGCCTGCTCAATCTGGCAGAGATGATTTTGTTTGCTTTGCAATTCTTTTCCGTCAGTGGAGACCAATGGATTCATACGGCCATAGAGAAACCCATACAGACAGGGCCAGTCAGATGAATCCCGTAAAACAGTACAGCCCAAAGATGAAGACAGTGGAGGGGAATGTATAGTGCACTCATGGCACCGTCTTCTCAAGAGCACCAGGCAAACTAACAATCAGACTTGTGAATGTGTGATGCATTGGGCATTTCTACGTTACAGCATAGTATGCATTATGGATATGAACACAATGATAGCCTTTATTTGTGCCTCTGTATGACAATATATCTGTAAAATGCCATAATCCAGTTTTTCCAATGTGTAACGGCGCAATTACAACATAGTTAGCACGGATCCGTCATGTTTTATAGCCGCCGAAAATGCCTATTTTATCTGCCTAATATTAATTTTCTTTAAAACATGAAATGTCATTAAATGTATGTAGCTTTTTACATGTGTTTTATTTTTATATATTTAGGGTGCGTAGGGCGCAGTGGGTGGAGCGGCCGACAGGTGATCCAGAAGTTGCTTTTTCGAACCCCGCTAATTCCTCACCAGGTGTCGAGGTGTCTCTAAGCCAGACACCTAACATTAACTGCTCCCCCTGGTGGTCAGGTGACACCCTGCATGGCTGACACCACCATCGGTGAATGTGAGGCAAAACTAGACAGTTGTAAAAAGTGTAATATGAGTTAATTTAGCATGTATTTATTGTTGGCCTGTTGTACATGTGATGATGCAGGAAAGAGGTAATTAATTATTTACTGTAATTACACTATGTTTTCCCCTCTTTCACTGTCTGTGCTGTCTAGTATCTCCCCTCTTCCCCCGCATAAGTTATTCACTAATGACTCCTGGTTAGCCACATCTCTAATACTGACCCCTGTAGTCTAGACTCCCTGGGGAACCCTATATATGTATATGTGTGTGTGTTTGTGTGTGTTTGTGTGTGTTTGCATGCGCGTCGACCATTTACAATGAGAGTTTTGTGTTAGCGATGCCGCTCACGGGAACTTAGTGAATTTATAGTTTTAACATCTCAGATGATGCTTTTTCTCCCGTTTTCAGTTTTCAGTTTACATGAACTCTTTCTATGTGAAGATATAGTACCACTGAAGATGTAGTACCACTCCTAAACATGAACTTACAGTTATACTGACTATGAGCTGCAAACAAATGTGAATACACAATATCTGCCTGTTCCCACCAACACTTGTACTGCTTTTCCACAAGTAGAGGTCTGACCCTACAGTAGCTGTGTTTAGCAGAGCAGCCAGTTGGAGATTAAAGGGCTCCTGAATGCAGGAATCCAGAGTCCAATTCAATGTGCTCAGCCAAACCCTCTGTAATTGCAAAAACAGCACTTGTTCCAGCAATAAAGGGTGCGTGTCATCTCCAATCGTCAGACCGCCTGTCTGTCCACGCTACAGAGGCAGCAATTACAGCTACCAAGCCTGGCCATTGGAAATACACAGTGTGTGTGTGTGTGTGTGTGTGTGGATTAGGTAGGGGGGTTCATTAGCAAGTGCAGGCAATGTATGTGTGTTTAAGTGGGTGTGTCTGCGTGTTCGTGCGTGTGTGTGTGTATACAAACTTTAAAAATGATATACAAGTATTTTTAGGTGTACCTGTACCTTGTACCTGTAATTCACTTTAGAATGAATGAAACACCGCATTACAGTTGAAACAAGCAGCTATACTGTTGTATTACTGTCCTATAGAAAACCAGATAGCTGAAAGTTTGATTGTCCCAGACAGCTCTGAGTAATTTAGAAAACATTTGCCTTGGTTACCCATCCGTGCATCTTACAATAGGATTTACTAAAATGCTGGCTGATCTTTCCTGTTAGCCAGCTATTGTATTATGTGATATGCTCTTGAGAGCCATGGTGAACTGGTGTCATGGCAGACAATATAGCATGTACTCAAGGCTTGACCCCAAACCTACTTTGGCAGCTTAACGTCTTTCAAGTGGCATTATCAACATTGTTTAGTTTGTTAACCTTTTGTGCCTCTTTCCCTTTCTATAGGGAGCCCTGAGCTTGAGAGTGAGCTTTTAGGGTTGTATATCCATACCAGTTATATTGTTAGCTTTTGTGTTCTCTGTTTATTGGCATTCTTTGACTATACGTCTAGCTATGGTTTCATACAATATATTTATATGATTCTTTCCTCCCAGACTGCTTATTGTATTGTTGTAAACACAATGTAGCTACAATGTCCAGCCAGTCATGGCTGTTGGAGGGGTCAGAGGTCAGGACAGACTAGCCCTAAGCAGACACGGTATGTGTGAAATTGGACACAGCTATGCACCATTTGTATGTGATTATGTCAATTTCCTAGGGCAACTCCTGTCACCATCTCAAAGAGGGTGATGAGTATTGTATAACTAAAGAGGACATAAAATTATGTGTATGGCTTTCAAGTGTATTGATAAAAGTTATTCAAAAGTGTGGTACTTAAAATATTGATTCAAATAAAGAGCCTTTGATTACTACCCATATACTAATGCAGAGATTCATGCAAACACAAAAACACACTGTTTCCAAAACTGAACAAGGCCTGGCTGACTCATTCTGGAGCAGAGAATAAGCCTCAAAACTATTTGGCCCATGAGACAAAAAGTGAACCATACAAACGTACTGAAAGCTATATTTATATACGCCATAATTCTGAGGAAAAGCAAGTAAGATTGATGAAGGGAGAAGAGACTTTGAAATGGAAATATGATTATATGCTTCAGTGGAAAGTGAATCTAATTTCAGAAATGTCTGGAAAAAGGTATAGACAAATTACAGTATGAGGAATATTTGAACTGGTATAATCAGATTAATGATGCCCTCTGATTTGGATATCAAATTCAGTAATTTGTTAAGGAGATTTTGTCTTGGAAAATCTAGATAATTTTAGGTAGGCTCTAATCTTTAAAGTGTAAGTGCACCCCAGCACTGAGAAAAATGCATCAAGGAGCTGAGTGAGGGGAGGGGCTGATAGGGGGACCCTATAACATTAACACTAACATTTGAATTTGGTATGTGCAGACTGAGTGTACAACTGAAAACCAGCCAGTTCCTGGGGTTATTTTTAACGCATATGACGTGTAATTCTGTTTCAGCCTATATGATGCAGATTTTTATAAAAAAACGAGAATTTTGTAAATATTAACACCAGCATTGATGTGTCACATCACAGATCAATCATATTACTTTGTTTACAGCTCAAAAAAACACATTTTAATGTGCAGTTACACTTTAATATACAGTTTTAATTGATGTTTGAGTATATATTTTCATGACAATTCATATTTTTTTAAGTAATCAAATAATGGTTTGAGGTGGATAATGTACCCAAGATGTTTAAAGATGCATAATACATCTACCCGTATGCTGGTGGGGAATGCTACTGATTGGGTTGTTTTCTGCAACACTATTGCACTCTATTATTAAGTGATATCTGCAAAATGACAAATCTTAATTAATGGATGTAAACTTGTTGAAAACTAAGGCTGATAGTGCCTTTTCTGTTGTAGCCCAGAGACTGTGGAATAATCTTCCCATTATCAGATCATCCCCCGCAACTGAAACACATATGTATTATTTAGTGTTCAAATCAGCGCATGAACACAATATGCCTAAACTGTATTGTATGTGTGTCGTATATTATATGGTATTGTTGTTTTATTGTATAGCTTTTTATGCATTCAATGTTAATTGCATTATTTTGTGCAGCACATTGGTCAGCTTGTTGTTAAATGTGCTTTATAAATAAATTGATTTGACTATGGGAAATCTTAGATCTATTTTCATGAATATCTATTTTCTGTACATCGTGTGATATCTTAATAAAAACTTAGTATGAAATGTATATTATTGTCATTCGTTGCTGTGAGTTAAATAAGCAATACCAAAACAAGTTAAACTGCAGGTGAAATGTTGATTAAAAGGTCAAGCCAGTTGAGGGCCCCACGGGTGCATTTGTCCATTAGTCATCCCTTCTTTCTATATGTGTGATGTCATATTCTGTTGACTGCTTGCAGGGAGAGTGAACTTCCCCTACCGATTCCCTCCACCGATTCGTCCAGCGTTGAGTTAAGTGTAGGGGTGAATTACGGCAAGGCCAAGCGGCAGCTCACTAAACAGGACGAGGCACTCATATATCTGTGGCACTGTTCTCTCAGAAGACCCCCATGAAGAACTTGAAAAGAGAAGGAGTTACCCTGCCCGGAGGAAACCCGGGGCCCACGTCTGGAGCCAGGCCCAGATGGAGGGGTCGCCGGCGAGCGCCTGGTGGCTGGGTTTGCCACGGAGCCCAGTCGGGCACAGCCTGAAAAAGCAACGTGGCGCCTCCATCTCCATCCTATGGGCCCACCACTCGTG
>JAODTR010087566.1:0-14238 GCA_025399935.1 Amblyopsis rosae | reverse complement strand
GAGAGTGTGTGTGTGTGAGTGTGTGAGAGAGAGAGAGAGAGAGAGAGTGGGAGAGAGAGAGAGAGAGGGAGAGGGAGAGAGAGAGAGAGCGAGAGAGAGAGATAGAGATAGAGGGAGAGAGAGAGAGAGAGAGGGAGAGAGAGAGAGAGAGAGAGAGAGAGAGCTAGAGGGAGAGAGAGAGAGAGGGAGAGAGATAGAGATAGAGAGAGATAGAGGGAGAGAGAGAGAGAGAGGGAGAGGGAGAGAGAGAGAGAGCGAGAGAGAGAGATAGAGAGAGAGCGAGAGAGAGAGATAGAGATAGAGGGAGAGAGAGAGAGAGAGAGGGAGAGAGAGAGAGGGCAGAGGAATAAAGGGTGATTTAGAGGCCACAATGCATTCCAATCAGTAGTGTCCCTTAAGACAGTCATGGAATAACATAGGCGAACAGATTGACACGGCAACAAAGAGTGCCAACAGCTCAGCACCTCCTTCAACCCTCTCTGCCTTGGAGCAGAAATGTACAGGAACGCGCTCATTCCTCCCTCCCCTCGTCCATATTGTCTGCGTGCCCCTGGTTGGCTATAAAGCAGCATGGTGGCCAGGAGTAGAGCCGTCAACCATTGACCAGCAGCGTCCAGGGGTCTAGCTATGGCACCCTTTAACGCTAAATGAGCAAGATGCCCACCCCCTAGGGTGTGACATATGTTTTACTGTCTGTCCGTCTCCCCCGAGTCAGGGAACAAATCCCTTTCAAATCTGGACCCACTGTCTCCACACAGGGGGTATGAAAGATGTCTGCCTCTGGGTCTGGGGTATGTATCTTGCAGTGTGTTTGTGTGTAGACAACTATAGGCAGATTGTAGGCACGTGTTTCTGTGTGTGCTTAAAGCATACTGTACCGTATGTGCATTGAAGCTCGTTTTCCCTACAGTATACTGTTAACAGAAATGGTGTGTATTGGAGGTGTGTGTGTGTGTGAGAGAGAGAGTGAAGTTGCAAGAGAGCAATGATTAGCCTAGTTATGTATCCCATGGGCCTTTGCAGCTAAAACGAGACATTATAATCTGTACCCCCTGCCTCTCACTGTCTGAGACATTGGTTTGTGTATGTGTGTGTTAAGGGCCTTTACAACGTCTTAAACATTTCTCAATTTAATGCATTTCTTTTTCTGTTTTAATGGAATGGGATGAACACCATCCATCAACTGCAGACTGTGAAAGGTTGCTCCTTAATCCTCAACATACAGAGTTACAAGGCTTAATACACAGGCACAATGTATGTTTTGATACATCTCTAGTGTAAATTTAACTGAGCTCACAACGTTGTGATAATGGTCCATGTTGTATTCCTGAGGGTCCATATTTGAGCAGGACAGGCTGAACCCAAAACATATGTCACAGTTTCGTCACGTAATGTATTCAATTAGAATTCCAGGTAACAACCACCCACATAATACATACATTTGATTGCAGACGTCTTTTCACTGTAGACAGTTACTGATAGACGCCATGCACCTACATTGCGTAACATAAAACCACAGTGTTAAGGTTTAAAAAGACAGTTTAGTTTAGTTTAGTTTACTATACCACGCCCATTCTGTGTGCCAGGCCATTCATGCTCTAATGTTGTCTTTGGGCGGTCATTTTACAATGAAGATACGGGTGGTGCAATGTTGTCTACATTTAGTTCTGAGATGAGCCAAGGATGACTTTAGGGTTGGGCACAGGATTATGTATGTGAAGGATTTGGGCTGTTAATATGTTCTGGAACAATGCATGTAAACCTTGGTCACGAGAATAGCAAATAATTAGACCACAAGAAAAAACACATGCTATTCAAATGTTTTTTAACGTAATATACATTTTATAAAAAGTCAAATGAATACTAAACTATGTAATGTTACACTTGGTTTACTGTGTTAAAATATAGTATTCAAGTCATACTCATATGATATTGATGGGGGTCTCTTCTCTGATTGTGTGAATTATGTGAATAATCCTTTACCATAATTCACTGTTCTCAGACACTGGTATTAGACAAGTGGATTAAAGCCATAGATAATTAGCCTGATAGTGTCTAAAGGCCTGAACAACAACATAACGGCCCCCAAAACCCATTTAAGCTGCTCAAAGTAGTCTGGAGAGAGGCTCACTGTCTGACAAGAACACACCTTCACACAATGGGTGCATGTGCTACACACATGCAGGCACTCACATGCACACACACAGCATAATACAAATATAATAGGTCTACCGGTATTACATTGTATCAGTTCAGAAAGCAATGAAAATATAATTCACTTGTCAGACTAATTTAAAAAAAGAGAGAAAAAAAGAATAGAAGCAACAAATAAATATACTTGTTTGATTGGTAACAAAAACACGAATTAACATACTTTAGGTGAATATCAAATGTTTTTTTTGTAATTAAACCTTTATTTTACCAGGAAGAAAAATGTGTGTGTCCTGATCAAGATGGGTGTCAGTCAAGATAATAACAACACATACTGAAATACTGAAAAACTGGATGGTACTGAAATCTGTACCATCCAATGTTACTGAATAACCATAAAATACTAATGTTATTTGCCTCCATTAACCTGCCTGAAAATACTTATGAATTTATGATTATATACAGGCTAAAATGTATCTATATTGAAATTATTTTACTAGTTAGTTTTACTAGAAGATGTTTTTTTCTATCACCTGCCTCAGGTGTACAGTATATGCCTATTGTCCCTATTTAGAGGTTCTCAGTGAAGTACAATGTGTGTTATACTCTTTGTGTAATTCACTGTCCAGTTTAACACTGGCACAAAAGTAAGTTTATATTTTAATCTTGCCTTTACATTTCTCACATAGGACACATAGCTCAAATTGAAAAATAAAACAAAATCAAACAATACTATAAACACATGACAATGACATTCTCCCATGGGGATAGCCTACAATTAATATGTAATAGTGGAAGAAATAAATGCTACCCCACAGCAGCGATATTTCCTGTTAATGTGTTTAAAACCCTCATGTCCCTTTAGCTCAATGTATCATAATGCTAATGTAATGTAAACATTACAAGAAGTCACATTATAGACCAAATGAAGTGTTAATGGGCTTTACTTTGTGCTTGTTTGATTAGAGGAGATGCTAACGTAGCCCCCTATTATTCTTTAGATTAATAATGCTAATGCCAGCAGAGCGCCTGCTGGTAAGCGGGCCTACTGTAGGTAAATAGAGAGAGAGCAGTTCCTTTACCTATGGTGTTGCCTGGTGTAGATTACTGAACCATGTGTTACCAGATGCTGTTGAGAGCATAGTAGATACACCATATTGTAGCCTACTGTACATGTATGGTGGCTCACATTTGTCTAACAAGGTCCCATCGTTTGATATATAAAACATCATAATGATATTTCCCTGTCCTAAAACTCACTTTTTTGACTCTACTATTACCAACTGCCATTTTCACATCTCTCATTTGCTAACTAAATCAAGAAGGCCCAGAAAGCGTTTTTTTCTCCAGGGATTCAAGTTTGCATTTGATTATAGCTGTTTTAGTTATCAAAATACCAAGACAGCGTGAAAAGAATGCAAATGCACATGCTTTTCAGAGGTTGAACTGTGAATGATTTGCATGAACAGTTTGGCTTTGTGTCAGAGGCAATGATCTCTGTTCTCCCACACTGAAAGTTGATCTGATAAGATGATTCTGCACAAACAAACTGTATCCACCATTCTAACAACAGGGGAATCCTCATCTACTATCAGATAATGTCAATAGTTGGTTCACATAAAACTGAAAAACAAGGACGTTTTGATGAAAATAATGCAAATCTTTGGATATTTCTAGACAGGCACATACGTTTTCAGTAGTTTCTTTGCATATCAGTAAGATGGTCTTTGGCTGTGGCTTTTATACACAAATTAAAATGAGCAAACAAAATAATAAACATAACAGGTCACAGACATATATATACTGTAGAACAAATGCACATATTGAGCTTTTCATAATGACCGACGTTTAATGATGATAGATTTCATGGCACAAAATAATACTATTGTTTAAGGTGACATTCTTGAGCCTCAGTGGGTCTCTGTTAGCCAAAGGCCCTGCTCTCCATAACAAAGACCAGAGTCACCTGATGCCATAACATCACCTTCTTCTCTCATTAGCCTTGCAGCTAAAGTAAACAAACTGTTAATTCAGGATAATTCACCATAACCTATTGGCGTATCCATATAAATTCCTCCCTCTCTCCTACCACAACCCCCTATCATCTCATCTATATTTATATTTCACTTTTTCAGCATTTAGCATCAGCTAAATGCATACATAGGAATAAATAGTGACCCTTGAACAAATGTAATAACAATATAATAATCTGTAATCAATAATTGGCATTGCATTTTAAAAATTACAAGCCACTTCTCATTAACTTCTCAATAACATAAAAAATGGAAATGGCATGAAATGGCATAGAAATATTTATATACTGTACAATTAATTAAAAAAATAACATATTCATAGGCCTAAAATCACCCTAAGAATAGTTTGGTTTTTGGAATAATCATAATACAATATAGTAAACAATGTGTGAAGTCGTCATATGAGAGAGAATGTGAGCTAACATGGGCCCCACCAGCAACATTCCACCTGTATATTGCTTGACGTCGTCTGCCCTGGGAAAATCACATCGACCAGACAAATGCCATCATGTGGCCACTCAGTATAAACCAATGTCATTTGACCTCCGTCATGATCAGCAGCAGCAAAACAGACATTTATATATATGGGACAAAGTTTGAGTCTGCTAAGATTCTGTTTAAAAAAAACATTTGATGAATTTTAGAAATAACATGAAGAATCTCCCCTCATGCCAGTCATAGTGAACAAGATCATTCATTCTCTTATCAGGTGACCCCCCCCCCCCCCCCCCCCCCCCCCCCCATCCCCAGGCTTTTCTGCCCCCTCATAATGGTGTGAGCAGGGTTGGGAAGGTGAGGGGGGTCTTAGGGGGCAGTAAAAGAAGGTGGCGTTGATCCCTCCTTCTTTACAGAGAGGTGGTTCAGGTAAAAGGCTCTTTCTTCTGTCCTCCACAGATTCTTTGTTGCACCTTCACAAGCATAATGAAGGGGTTTCTGTGTGTGTGTGTGTGTGTGTGTGTAAGTGTGTGTAAGTGTGTGTGTGTAAGTGTGTGTGTGTGTAACCCCACGACCCCTTTCAACCGGAAACGCGCGCACACACAAACACACGCACACACACACATTATACGTTCATGCAAGATAATGAGCGTATAAAGATCATATGTACATTTCTACCACAATGCCACAATCTAATTGTGCTGCGCGCACACACACATATGCGCGCGCACACACACACACACACACACTAACACACACACCTTGTGGGCAAGTCTGAGGTGAGCATCCCCGTGACCTGGGAGAAGAGAGAGCTCAGGGGCCATGCTGCTGTCAGCACCCCAGGGAAAGCCTCCGAGAGCTGGGGGAGAGAGTCACCTGTGTGGAGATGAGAGACTGTGAGAGGAAGGTGAGGAAAGATATGTCATTGGTGCCACAAACAGCCCCATTCCTGTTTCTGTTCTTCAGTTCACACGCTACATCAGGGTGAACTATATACAAATATATACAAATGGATATGAAGGATCTTCACACATATCTTAGACATGTTGTAAAACTCAAACTGTCAAAAATTATAAAGATTCAAATCATTTCCCAGGTACATAATGAGCTTTACAATATCTGTACTGTAGGTACAAGTGTAAGAATTACTTTAGAGGGAGAAATACATAGTGGACTCTTTACGCACATGAATGTTTCCATTTGTCAGTCTTTATTGATTCTTTCAAAGATGCTGATTCAAGTCTTTTCTGTTAATATTGACAATATTCACAAGATTCTCCTGCAGTCTGGTGTCAGTCCACACTTTGACCACACTTTGACATTATGAGGGCAGTATGATCATGAGGTTAGTGTTTGGCTATACGATGAAGGGTATAACTATACCCACAATGTAACAATGCATATTCAACATTTTATTCAGCATAATATTTCATTTCCTAGATCAACGATACAATCAGCCAAGAGTCAAGCTTTATAAAGAGAACATCGCTTATCAGCATAGCAATAGTGAGAGTCAGGAGGACACACTATGGGTCACAAGATGCTTTCACAAGATGTTGAAATAGTCGTGATAGGGGGGGGGGGGGGGTGGGGTGAACCCCAGTTCTCTGAAAGGGAAAGGCCCTATTCTATTAAAACTCACCTGTATTGACCCCCGTAGGTATGTCTGCCTTTTCATTCATTCATTCTTTCACCAAACCCCCACCTCCTATTCCACCCACCTGCCCCCACACCCCAACACACACACACACACACACACACACACACACACACACATCCTTGTGTAGAAGAATACAGGGAGTCTTGGCCCGAGGCAGAGCTTTGAAGCTTTGAAGTGAAACTATATATTTGTGTTGTGTGTGTGTGTGTGTGTGTGTGTGTGTTGGTTTGAGTGCAGAGAGAGAGAGAGAGAGTGAAAAGTCACAGGACATAATATAAAATGATTATTGTTAATCTAACTATTATTTAATTTGCAGTCTGCTCTTTGCTGTTTCACAAAAGTGTGTGTGTGTGTGTGTGTGTGTGTGTGTGTGTGTGTGCGCGCGCATGTGTGCTTGTGTGTGTGAATAAAACAGAGGTAAGACCCCTATCAGCTAAGTAGATCTTATCTCAGCCGTCTGTCACTCATTAATAGAAGAGTATTGTGTTTGTGTGTGTTTAGGTAAATCATGAAATGAAGAATAGGAGAATAAGAAGCAGAAACGGCCTTTGAAAGTGTCTTTGTATTTGGATGGTGTGTGAATTGAATTGTTATGCATTCATTTCCTCATCTCCTATAGGAAACCAATCAAAATGTCTATTGGCTGCCCCACTCTGTTTTCTGTCACTGTGGACTGGGTCATGATGAAGTGACCATTGTACCCATTGAGGAAGACACCATTAGACGCCAATAGGGAGGGGGAGGTCACACCTGTCGCTCCTAAATAGACTCATCTATCCTCAATTGAAGTTCTACTGTACCTCCATTCAGATACATTCATGTGCATGTGCATGTGCATGTGCATGTGCACGTGCACACACACACACACACGCGCGCATGCATGCACACGCACAAACAATATAAGAGACACACAACATAAACCGTAACCCCTCAAGTGTAACCATTTACATCTACACACTGTGTACATTAGACTCACACCATGGCAGTCATCCAGCATGACCCAGACAGATGAGGAAATGTTCTCTTGTGCATAGGCCTGCACACACACACGCAAACACGCACACATTTTGGAGAAATCAGAGTAACGTTAACACTGAAAATGGACTTAACAAATAATTTCCTGTATATTTTCAGATGTAATGCACTTTCCCTGCTCTACTCTTTGCTAAAATCATCAGTATTTTCATATTTACATCTTCATAAGGACTATTTGGTGTTTGTTTACTGTAGATCACTTTAGCTGAGTGTATATGTGTACTGTTTGTGTGTTGGTCCACAGGTGTGTGTCAATATCTATTTAATTTAAATAAATGTAATTGATTATTGATTGCATGTTCCAATCTACGTGTGTTAGTGAGGCTAGTTTGTTTGTATGTATTTGTATGTTAGTATACTGTGTGTGTGTGTGTGTGTGTCTTGCCAGTGTGTGCCAGCCTTATCTTAATAGGATCTGTGTGGCTCGAGGCTAAGGTGTGGTGTTCCTCTGTCACTGGTCATTCACATGGTAACCACACCCCCCGCTGGGCTCACGGCGGCCCTCCCTGCCCTGCTGAGGGGGCTTTTGTGGGCCCGGCCCGCACAGTGGGGTTGTGTCTACAGTGCCCAGCAGGACCGGGGCCTAGGCCTGAGGAGTGTATGTGTAAGTGCAACGTGTGTGCTTTACCTGTGTGTGTGTGTGTGTGTGTGCCACCTGCTTGTACTCAGCAGGACACCCCATCAGAGACCTAATTATCCCAACCTCTTCCCCCAACACAATCCTGTTGTCGCCATACCTATCCTTTCTCCTTCTGCACTCTCAACCCACTGTGATGTTTGTCTTTTCCCTTCATCCTCATTGCTATGTGGCGTTTTTTGCTCACACATGTTTAAGCAAATCGGCTGTGTGTGTCATGTTGTTTATTCAATGATTATCGTTACATTGTCACACGGTATTGTTTGTCAAAATACAGTACATATATATCATTGTTTGCTGTACAGTAATGACTGTAGCAAGGAATTAGTGCATTAGTGACTGTTTTGTTGTTAACTGCCTTCATGGTGGTTTCTCTCAACACACTCACTGTGGACTGGCACATATGCCACACACACACACACACACACACGCACACACACGCACACACACACACACACATGCAAGATGATGTTACCAAAGTGTCACTCACATGCTCTTCCTCCACACTTCCACTTATATTCATACTATTAGAGCCTAACAGAATCCAAGAGATTTGACAGTGACAGAGAGAAAGAAAGAAAGAAAGAAAGAAAGAAAGAAAGAAAGAAAGAAAGAAAGAAAGAAAGAAATAAATGGCAAAGAGTGAAAAACAGTAGTGAACACAGGGGTGTTGTTTCATCAAAAGCTAAGGTATGGAAAGGTGACATGATGTCAATCGAAGAGTATTGTTTATATTAGTATTTTAGGGGGACACCTATTACTGCATTCTGGTGAACAGTTATGCACCTTCATCAAGTTATGACAGTCAGAGAAATTACATAAGGACTAGTCACAATTCAAAGGAGCTGTGACAGGCTTTATAAAACGATTTTCAAACATGATGCGTCACAAATTTAACATAGAAATTTCTCTTTTTACATTCCCCCACTAAACAATATAGGCATATGTCCCAGTTATAAAAGGACTAAAATTATTTTATAAATGAAATACCGAATATTCAAATATTCTGAATATTCTAATGAAGCCTCCAGCTGAAACAAGGTCACACAAGCCATTTACAATGAGACTAAAAGTTAGACTACCTCCTCCAAATCCTACTCGCTAATGACCTCAAATTTAATGCTGGTGCAATAACCTTGTTCTACCAACCAACCAGACATTCTGACGAGAAGGAAGGCCGTCTTGATCAGAGGGTAGCGTATTTTGCCAGTAGCGCCCTATTAGCGCCTAAATCACGCTTTCAAATTTAAGATATTTTCTTTTCTTTCATGCGTTCTACCCACCGGTCGCGTTTCCTACGCATATGCAATTAGCTATAAGCTAAGGCCTGTATCACTTTTGTAAATCAGAAATTCTATGGTGTTACAAGTAAAATTATATATATATATTTTTTTAAAGCTGTTCCCAAGGTATGGCAGCTGTAATACCTTGCCATACGCAATTGACGCCTATAAGTTAACAACCAAAAAATTAGAGAGACAATCATAGATAAATGAGAACAGAGTCTCCGTCTGAGAATAACAAAGTGAGAGAATGAAATACAGAAAGAGAAGGAGGTATATACTGGGAGAGACAGCTCTCTCTCTCTCCTCCAGTCTGTCTAGTGTTTTATGAGCCCCTCTTTGTGCTGTTTACATGTAAAAGCCTTTTAATAAAAAGCTTCAGGGAAACAGAGCAGGCAAGAACCTTTCATCTCAACCTGTTCTGTCACACCCATGGGAGGAGGGGACGTTATTTATGGTTGCGTGTGCAGTGCCTGAATACACGGGGCATGACAGTATGCTAGGCAGACAGTAAAGGCAGACAGCTATGGCAGATGGCTGACTCCGAGACGCCCAGAGTCAAGAGTTAAAGGACAACAGGTTGGGTCAGTAACTTTTAAAAAGAAATACTGAATACTGATCAGAATGTATTTGAAAGACAACACAGTTGGGGTCAGAGAATGTTGTGACTATTCCACCTGTTGCAAGTTAAACACACCAAACATACTGCAGGCAGTGTTTTATAACTTTACTGTATTAATTATTGCTTAATGTTGGTAATCTTAATTACCATTAATGGGCTTGGGAAACAAGCCAACCTTGCCCTTCCTTTCCTCTCACCAGCATTAGACTGATGAGGATAAGCTCTCAGGTCGTAAATTCTGGATGTTTCTAGATGAAACATCCAAGTCTGAGAAGGGAACACCCTTTCACAGACACTTTCTGCCAGGGGTCACCAGGTGAACCACTTATTTTGTATTTACTTGATCATTACGTTATTTATATATTCTCTTAATTTTCATCTAATTAATTTCATCCAATCCTTGTAAACACTTTGAAATATGCTCTATAAATATTATTATTATTATTATTATTAAGTAATTTTTTATTTATATAGCCCTTAATAACGTTGCAGTCTCAAAGGGCTTTACAACCTACATTTCACATGGAAACAAACAACACCCCCTTAACCTGCTCCTCCCCCAAGGCAAGGAAGAACTTGCATTAAAACAATTATTATTATTATTATTATTATTACTACTACTATTATGTTTTTCCCAATAAGGTGTGTGCATTGCTGCACTTTATTAGCCCGTCATGAAATGATCAGAACTGGACCACATTTCTAGTGTGAGGTCTCGATTCTGGGCTACTTTTGACCACATGGAGAAAATGCATAAACTGTTGTTAATATTTTATATTTCTGCATTAAAATGTACTATGTGTATATACTGTATATATACAGTATATACTGTGAATGGAAAGTTTTCTACTTAATGTTGGAGAATGCTTTGGAGATATCGCTATGGCGACATTGGCAATGACACATTGTTGCCTACTTTGTCAGTGAATATGGCCTCCTGCATCTGATTGGTCAGGTGATTTCTGATTAGTCAGCTGACCACTTCTTGGCGTCCACTAGCAAGAACACTTCCCCAAGTGTAGATGCAGAAGTAGATGCACTGTATCCACATATCTCGTGGAAAACCTGAGACATAAATGAGCTCAAGTGTGGATATATTTATAATTTAAACATGGGTGATGATTGCTTCCCAGTGTTATTTTTGATTGTGCTCTTTTTACAACTTTTAGTATTTAGTATTTTTAGTATTTAGTTTACAAAAACAGCAAATAAAAACCGAGAACCTACAATCACCAGTGGCCACATTCGTAAACGTATAAAATATACAAATATATTTTATACAAATGTATAAAATACTCTGTATAACTCACTTTCTGAGCAAAACGCCAAATTTATTAAATGTATTAATCCTGTAAATGACAACACAGATGCAATGATTTAAACTCTGTTTACAGTTATTATATTGATATGGCTGGATATGTATTATTATTATTATTATTTATTAATTATTTATTATTTTTATTAGGACTATAATAATAATAATAATAATAATAATAATAATAATAATAATAAAACATTCTTTCCTAATAAAAAGGTTAATTACAGGTGCGTACAGTATAGGATAGTCAATGACTAATAGTTTCTGACAGGTTGATTGATCACACATTATAATGACATAGTAGTACAGTATAGTAGTCTAGAGTAGGTGGAGTGCTGGAGAAAGATTGTTGATATTTGAACTTAAATCAAAACAAAAACACTTCTCCCTTTAATTCCATATTGTGCTCCTTCAGAAGCTCCGCCCCCACCTTAGACACCCATTGCCAAGGCTAGGATATTGTGGTGTGGTGTGATCTGCAGACTGTGTAGAGCCAACATGGTCTATTTATAGAAAAATGTGGGTGTTAACAATTGTCAGAAGGGTGTTCTCGAATGGTAAAGTTATTTCAATTTATAAAGCGCATAATGCTCAGGGAAGTACACATGAAAGGTTTTTAAAATCACAATATGTTTTGCTGTACACACTGTCCTAGGAACATGGAGGTTTATAAGGCCCCAGGTGTACACTCAACCAAGCCTACTACACTCTAGTTTTAACCTATCTGCAACCACAGGCAATCAAGGCCTCCGGCTCCATTATTCATTTTTTACTTTTCTGTTGAATTAATGATCAAATGTGAATTTGTTGTCAGTCTCAATGCTGTGTTCTGTTGAGCTTTGAGTGGAGGGCTAACTTTCCCTTTTGTGACGAGATGAACTGCGAACTCTTCACCTAAACACACACCTGCTCTGAACCACGCAACACCCAAAACCACTCCAAGAAAACCCTACACCACCACAAGGCCAAGCAGTCTGTAAATCTAACCTGACACAGAGCAGCATGTCCCCCACTGCTTACCCCCCGCATACACACAAACACACACACAAGTGAGCTCAAGTTAAATTGTGTTTGTAAAAAATGTTGGGTGGGCCCCTGATGTTGTTACAGACTTACATATACCTCCAGACAAAATGATAGACGGGCAGTTCTTGTTGGGAAGCTTTTCTTCCATTGTAGAACAGCTGGCAAGGTTCAAGGTTCAATCATTTTGTCAATTTGGAATAATGTGCATCTACTGCATCCTACAATTTATAGTTCTATCAAAGTATTACTAGCTATTAATCTTCCACTGATCATAGATAACAGATCAGCATAAACATAGCATCTTTGAAAATGCACTGTAACGTGACAAGTTTACATGTGACGTTATCCAGTTAATTAGTATTGTAACAAAATATCACTTGGAGAACAATGTTTCCTATCCAATTTGAAACTGACATAGCAACAAAAGAAAAAGGAAAATAATGTTGTTAATATAATATTAGAAGTTACTGCTCAACACCTTACGTTCTGTCAAATGTTTTAATATGGCAGTGGAAATTTGCTCAGGTCAAACAACTAACTAACTTATTGTTATAAATTTCATTACTGTGTTAATTAGTATGTGCCATGTATTAAGAACGGTCACTATTAAAATCATGTTGTATCTTAAAATGTAAATTTAACACTTAAATCTATGATAACTCTACTAGCATGCTAATGTGTAGACACCATCACACTTCACCTGAAGTGAGACACTACACAAAGATGGAGTACCATATACAGTAGACACCCAGACAAGGCCTGTTTGACACCTCATCAGGCCACCATGACAGTAAACACCCTGCTGTCTTCTGTCAGGGTGGCCTATAGTCAAAATGACATGTTCAATTCCAGCAACAACAACCAAAGTGTAAATTCACAAGACTCTCTTCAATCTATCTGGATAAGCTTGGCATATAAACAGTGTAATTTATCTCTGGACAATAATGACTGTTATTGTTTATTAGCTAAAGAACACTAATCAATTAAGGCACCAGATAACTTTTAAGTAGACAAGTGTCTGCTTCATACAGAAGCGTATTGCTGCCACATTTAAAAAAATCTAGATCAGGCATCACGTGAAAACACGCGTGTTGACCGAGAACTACCTACTCAAACCATTTGCTTTTGTTCACAACCGTTCGCAGTAAACACAATGCAAACACAAAACTGTTTAAATAGGTAAACGTTTGCTATGTTCGCCAATTCTGAACACACCTCGTGTCAGACGTAATAGGCTACAGTATGAGTTCTCACCTATGGTAGACCTTAGAAGCCCCTGCGACCCGACTCTGGATAAGCGGATGAAGATGGATGGATGGATGGATGGATGGTAGGCCTTAGAAATACTGTTCGATTTTGACAAGGAGTGGTGCCTGGATAGAGCCTGCAAGAAGGCTACCAACTCACTGATTAATTAACATTAGAAAAAATATTAAAAACATCAGCATTTATACCTATAACCACCAAACTGGGTAAAATTGACCCGTAAGGCACGACTCTGCTCAGGGAGACCCTGGGCTTCCTTTCTGCTCATTGATGAGGAGGTGATGACACGCAATGCCGGTTGACTACGGACACATTTCTGATCCTGTGTGGAGATTTCATACAAAGATGAGTTGCAAGCAAAACATTACAGCTGAACAACACAGACGATTAATACAAGAAGACAATTAATACAATTATATATTTTACCTGTTGGCGGTTTTATGTATAAAGATTGGTGTTAAGATTCATTTTGCATTGATATCATTACTACTTGGACACAAAAGTTAGCAACAGTAACTAAAGGGAGTGGGGTTATCTATATGATTAATTATTAATAATAACGTTTTAATACTTTTTATATAATACATTTATCTAAATTACTGCATTATTTTGACAGCCCTAGTTGTAACATGATAAAGTAATTTTGCGTTAAAACATGATAAAGTAGTTTCACATTTTTATGTGATTAAGATAGTTTCATCAATCAATCAATCAATCAATCTTTATTTATATAGCACTTTTCATACAAATTCATGTAACACAAAGTGCTTCA
>JAODTR010087555.1:0-14238 GCA_025399935.1 Amblyopsis rosae | reverse complement strand
CCAGACAACACAGCCCTCAGGTTCATGGGGGCACCCAAACCTCTCCACCACGATAAGGTGATGGTTCCCGGAGAATACTACAGAAGTCCTTATCTCCACAATAATAAACTTGGCATTCACAAACAAACAGTACCAGTAGCCTGTGAAGAACGTAACCAGGAGCTAATCGGGTTAAACTGTTTACATTATATAATTCTTCTTTCAATTTCGGAACGGTTTATACTACCCCCCTGCTTTCAATTGGGCTGGGCCTTTCTCTTCCAGCTGTTTACATGGAGCATTTTCATTCGGGTTGGGCTTTTAACCCGATTCCAAACAGAATAGTAGGGTCCATGTAAACTACTTTGATTTAGCTAGCCACTACCTTCTGTCATTAGATTTTGTCACAGGACAACACTATTTACATTCTGGATAGGCTGTTCTGCTATGCTTCACACGTGGGTCACACTTATTGGATCAATTGGCAGCAAAAAAATGTAATCAATAATGGAAGTAATGGACAGGTAATTTGACAAATTACTAAATGTGATTTCTTTTTTTCCTTTTTTTTCTTCATTGGCTCATGACAGGCCCCTTGTCTCCATAGGCCGTGGGGCATGATCCCAGGTAACGCCGAATGCCTACCAAATGCATAAATTATTTTACATGCATAATTTTTCTGCAAGCACAGTCCATATTTTTCTGCATCCAATGGAAATATACAACGCAAGGCTCTATACACGCATTAAATTAGCAAATAACTAGGCTACTAGGACTATTAGCACGGCTAACAACTAGCTAAGTGGCTGGGCATTTCAAAACGTTTAAAACTTCCGGTTGAATCTTGTATGTTGCTGTATGATAAAATGACGGACAAGTTAAAAAATATTGAACGATTGCGGCATTAGAAACGCAACGCAGACCAGGATAGATTTCAAACTTCAGACGTAACAGAATCTTAAAAATGCATCTTGGAAGCGGTGCCATGCAAACAAAGTTGACAGGTTGCCTAATTTATACAGCTACGGGCTGTATAAATAGACTTGGCATCCTCTGACCTCTGACCCGTTCTGTCCCGGGCACAGCCGCGTCCACATCTCCCAGAGCACCCTGGAGTGTCTCCACGGGGAGTTCGACGTGGAGCCGGGGCACGGGGGCGATCGATGCGACTACCTGAAGGAGCGGGGCATCCGCACCTACCTGGTGGTGGTCCCCAGGGGCTCCGTGGCCAAGAACGGCATCAACGGTGTGGTGAGTGTCGGCTGGGGGCCGGTGGGCCGCGTCTCCTCACAGAACCAGTTGTCTATTTTTATTTAGATATCTTTTAAAGGGGTTCTATGTGACTTTATGCCACTGGGTGTTGCACTAGAGCAGGGGTTCCCAAACTCTTTAGCTTGTGACCCCCAAAGTAACAGTGCCAGTGACTCACGACCCCAACTATCCCCACAGGTGGTAGAAGCAGAACAGCCATAGTATTATTTGGTAGTACAGGCTAGTGTATGTACATGAAAATTATGTAAATGTACAACTAATAATAATTATGGCTAAAATATGCTTTTTCTAATCATTTAAAAAAAAAAAAAAAAACACTTTGGGAACCACTACACTAGAGCACTGGAACCTCGGACCAAAACTATTTTTATATATATAAATAAATAAATAAATAATATTTATTTATTTGTAACATACATATTTAAGTAATGTTGAATATCTGACACTGGGGCACTGAAACGACCTCTGAGTGTTGACTGGCTGCTCCGTACTCTCTCTCAGAAGCTGTCTGTGACGTCGTCCAATGGGAACTCCCCGCTGCTCATCAACACTAAGGAATGCAACGGCAGCGTGCACACGGCCTGCACCACCCCCGAGGACCCCGAGGAGCTTGACACCAGGGTAACCACGGTTACCTGGGGTGCTGTGAGGGGGGGGCTTTACCTAGAACACAGCTGACCAATTTTCCAGTCAAGGAAAACAAAACACATGGAAAATTAGAGGGTGTGAAGTTAATATTTAGTCCTGGAAAAGATATTAATCAACCCCCCCCCCATCCTCCTCCTCCTGCGTGTGCCAGGTGGTCAACCCGTCGTTCCCGAACCCCAGGCGGAGGCTGCGCCTGCGCGACCTGGCGGAGCGTGTCATCGACGCCCAGGAGAACGAGCAGGAACTGAACAAGCTGCTGAACGAGGCGCTGCTGGAGAGGGAGACGGTTCAGGCGTGAGTACCCCCCCCCCCCAGCCTGGCTCCACGGCGAACACAGCTGTGGAGAAGAGAGTCGCGCCGGCCGACGTTCTAAACGGTCACATGGTCCATGGAGAGGATCACGTGCTTGCTGGCCAATTTGAATCGAGACGCACACACACACACACACACATATATAATTAGTAGTGAATAAATGCATCGATTCACATTTACTATAGCATTTATATGGTACTAACTTATGGGAACTGTTGTGAGGCTCCACCATACGCCATTGCTGTGATTAAGCGGTGTCTTGGAGTGAGCGGAGTTGACGCGACTCTACACCCCATGGCTCTGCACCCGACCAATTGTCCGATCCCAAGCCCCGCCCCTCTTCGTCTGTCCTCCAGTAACATATAGAGTATTCAGACAGAAACTGCGTCAACTGTCTGTGTTCCCACAATGCTGTTTTGTCCAACCTAGTTACAGTAACTAGGTTGGACAGGGGAATGGGGTGGGGCTTAGGATTGGTCAGTTGCCCTCAGCTAAAAACATTTCACTGAGATTATTGTCTGTAAACACTGTTAGACATTAGCGTTCGCGCAGCCACCCTGCTGGCGGTCCAATCAGGGCGGGGGTAGTGAGATGACGTTGAAGTCAAGCGGGTTTTGAAACGGTGGCAGAGCCAGATGAGGCGATCAAAACAGTTGGTTCAGCGCTGTCCACAAATGAACCAGAGGTAGGGGGCAATGGCTGCAAACACTTCCTAATGGAGCGTGGCCAGGCCATGTTTACAAAGCTACCACACCCCTCCGCCCATAAATGAACAACAACAAAAACCACTTCCTCAGAATATTGTCTTTTTATTGTTCCGCGAGGAAACTGTCACTCAACAATTGAGTGCTGCAAAGTACAGTGCAGTGACATTTTACATTGCTTCTGTCTGTGAAATTGAATATAAAATAAAATGCTAATAAACATGTACCGGTAGAGAAATGAAGAATTAACGTATAATACTATTAGTGTGATATCATATTGTCTCAGAGATTATATATCATTGTATACACTGTATAGTGTAGTATGGTAATACAATTATAAAACAATAATACAATACAATTTTTTGAATGACTTATTACTTGCTTAGTTAAATCAATAAAGGTGTGTGTGTGTGTTTGTGCATGCATGTTTGTGTGTGTGTGCGCATCCATGTTTGTGTGGCGTGCGTGCGTGCGTGCATGTGTGTGCGTGCGTGTTTGTGGCGTGTGTGTGCGCGTGCGTGCGTCAGTCTCAAGGGAAAGCGCACCAACAGGCTCTCCCTGCGCTTTGTGGACCCTGACCTGGAGACGCGCTACTCCGTGGAGAAGGAGAAGCAGAGCGGAGCGGCCTTTTGCTGCTCCTGTGTGGTCCTGCTCTTCACAGCCATCATGGAGGCCCTCATCGACCCCCGGTGGGTTCACCTTACATCTCCTGCCTCCAGTCAGGTCCAGTGTTTGTGTCTCCTCTGTGTCCCCAGTCCAGTGTTGTGTCTCCAGTCCAGTGTTTGTGTCTCCTTGAACACTAGTGTAAAAAAGTCTCTAAACTGTTCTTTGAACAAAGCTTAGAATTGTAGATGAGGGGAGACATATTGATTTAATGTATCTGTACCAGAGGAAAGATTACGAGGACATTTCAGGCCATGGTTGGTATGGTAACACCTTACACGACCAACCCTTTCACCTTAAGTACTACGACCCAAAGACTGCATTTTTAATTAAGAGGCAAATGATGGAAACGTGTAAATATAATCAGCTATTTCACACACAGTTTGTGAATAAGAAACGGCAGCAACCAATGAAACGGCCTCTTAAGCTTGACGGGATAGATGGAGCCTGTCCACAGTGAACTCTAACAATAAAATGCTCTGTGACCTTTTGAGTCATGGGGGGGGGGCTTAAAGTCGTGCCTGTGTCCATCCAGAGCCTCTCGGCCCCATATCAGCTCTTGTCTTCTTGTTTTGCAGGATGATGGCCAACTACATCACACTGGCTGTAGGAGAGGTCATCTTGCTTGTCCTCACCGTCTGCTCACTGGCGGCCATCTTCCCTAGGGTGAGACACACACACATTTATCTAGATAAGTGCATGTCTGACCCCCGTCACTGTAAATGCTAAGCAGATATCGTATTGTAAATCCTCTTATTTGACTAAATTGGAAATGATTAGAACTACAACGCTCAGCGTTTTATGTGTCTATTATAATCATAAATCTGCGATTATATCCCCCGTTGTTACGTAATTCGTTAAAATAGCCTACATGCTGGTCGGTGGATTATTAGCGGAGCCATGGGAACCGGCCACTTGTTCTTTTGCCACGCTGATCCAATCTCATCAGCCCAAGCATGGAGATCCAAACGCATTGACGTCTGGAGTTTTGCCGTTAGCTTGCACTATCGATTGCCTCTGACACCCCCTAACAATCACCACCTCTCACCCTATACTCTCTCTCTCACACTCACACTCACGCACAGTCGGCCTGACGCACGATGAACGCGCAGACTGGCTGTAAATACTGCCCAGGGATGCATTAGTACTCGTCGATGTTGGACTGTGTGCCACATAGCAGAGCTGCACCACTCGTGTGGTGCGGTAACACGCGTGCATGTGAGCGTCAACGCATTCACACTGGTGAAGGACAACACAACGTCCTACAACTGTGCTCCAGGTTAAAACCAGTAAAGTCCTTCCACTTCAGATGGATATTCCACCCCCATCCCTTATGATGAAAACAGATGATGCAAGCACCCCACTGATATCAGACATATTCTGCCTGTGCCTTTTCTAATTTATAGGGCTGTCAGTCGATTAAAAAATGTAATCGCGATTAATTGCAGGCTTTACAATGCCTTATGCACATTTTTCAAAAATAAAATAAATACAAACATTTGCATAAAGGCCCTCCGGTGTTATATTTTTATAACATATTTATTAAATACACATTTTTATTTTATTCTAATAAATACAAACATTTGCACTTGGAGAAAAATGCATATGTTACATTGGTAGCAGGTAAGAAAATGCGATATGTTAATCATAATTATGTAAAGCGTGTGATTAGTCGCAATAAAAAATGTTTTAATCGACCATTGGTCACATTTCTGTCAGGTTTTTCCCAAGAAGCTGGTGTCGTTCTCCACCTGGATCGACCACACCCGCTGGGCAAGAAACACATGGGCAATGTCAGCCATCTTCATCCTCACCATGGCGGACATTGTGGACATGGTGAGTCTCACCCCAAAGGAACCGTGAGAGGTATTGTGTCAAGACTGTTCCCTTTCCCTTCCATTTATGGCGCTGAGAAACGACCTTGTACACCAACAACTTATTGATCGCCTGACGACATGCCCTGATGTGGTGACCCCTCGGTGACCTGTTCTAATCTTTACAGCCGCCTCCTGCTGTCTCAACATTGTACCCCCCCCCCCCCCCATTTTATTTTTCAGCATTGTATCTGTCCCCTATTTACCTGGATGGATTACCACTGTGAACCTCCCCCTGAATCTAGACCCCTCTATACTAGCAGTATAAACACCAGTAGATGTCCCCTCTCTATACCAGCAGTGTAAACACCAGTAGATGTCTCCTGTATCTAGACCCTCTCTATACAAGCAGTATAAACACCAGTAGATGTCTCCTGTATCTAGACCCTCTCTATACAAGCAGTATAAACACCAGTAGATGTCCCCTCTCTATACCAGCAGTGTAAACACCAGTAGATGTCTCCTGTATCTAGACCCTCTCTATACCAGCAGTACAAACACCAGTAGATGTCTCCTGTATCTAGACCCTCTCTATACAAGCCGTATAAACACCAGTAGATGTCTCCTCTCTATACCAGCAATACAAACACCAGTAGATGTCTCCTGTATCTAGACCCTCTCTATACCAGCAATATAAACACCAGTAGATGTCTCCTGTATCTAGACCCTCTCTATACCAGCAGTATAAACACCAGTAGATGTCTCCTGTATCTAGACCCTCTCTATACCAGCAGTACAAACACCAGTAGATGTCTCCTGTATCTAGACCCTCTCTATACCAGCAGTAGAAACACCAGTAGATGTCTCCTGTATCTAGACCCTCTCTATACCTGCAGTATAAACACCAGTAGATGTCTCCTCTCTATACCAGCAGTACAAACACCAGTAGACGTCTCCTGTATCTAGATATGCCTGCAGTATAAACACCAGTAGATGTCTCCTGTATCTAGACCGAATGTATATAATCTAACACCGTCTTCCTGGTCTCCCCGGTCTCCCGCTCCTCCAGCTGAGCTGCCTGCCCAGCCTCCCTGCCTCTGGTGGGGGAGGGACCACGACGACGGCCCCCCCCTCCTCCCAGAGCTGGTCGGGTGGCGAGGGGTGCGTGGGGAACCCCAAGTATTACAGCTACATCGCCGTGCTGGCCTTGATGGCCTGCACCATGCTGGTGCAGGTCAGTCACATGGTGAAGCTCACGCTCATGCTCCTCATCTCCGTGGTGACGGGCATCGTCAACATCTACAGCTGGCGGGATATATTTGACCGCTACGACGTGGCCCGTTTCCAGGACTACAGGTGACGAGGGAGGGATGCCGGGCTGGTGTGTGTTTGCTTGTGTGTGTGGTGGATCGGGGTTGGGGAGGGACGGTCCTTCAGAGCCTGGTTAAGACCTCCCTGACATTGCTAGCTAAGCCACTCTACTTTAGGTTCATGCTAACAGCGAGTAAGAGATAGTCAAAGGTATAGTCAGCTATTGCAAGCTAATTGTAAGCTAATACACTATTTGTCAAATTCACCAATTATCTCCACACATTTTGCTAGCTTACCTTACTCTGTGCGTGTTGAATAAAAAGTAGATGGTGTTCTACAGCCCCGACTCTGTAAATTGTAACATAAAACAAAGGGTCACTGCTCAGTGACACTTGGCTTTGCAATGCGTTTCAATGTGTGGGGCGGAGCTTCTGAGGGAATTTGTTTTGATTTGAGCTCAAAGAGTTCTAGACAGCACTGCCTTTAAGGTGGAGCCAGCGATTGTAAGCTAATGCACTTATTTTGTGAAATTCAACGAATATCTCCGATAGCTGCCTGTGATGTGTGTGTGTGTGTGTGCGCTCACTAACACAGCCCTGGCTCTGTAAATGGGAACACAAACAAAGTGGCGCGGTTTGCACCACACAACACTATCCCAGCCTTATCAATGTGTGTCCAGTGTGTGAGCCGGAGCTTCGGAGGGAGTGCCCGGTGCCATTTTAAGGGAGAGGTGTTTTTGTTTTGTTTGGAGTTTTGAGTACAAATAACAACAATCTTTCTTCAGCATTCCTGACCACACCTTTAACAGTAAATACAGTACATCTCAATCTGCATTGAGAGGATGGACAGTGTGTTACTATGGTGATGGACAACACCATTTGTTGAATATAGTTGTACACATGAGTGTTACCACTTTACTGGAATTAACATCATCCTTGCTTTCAGGTCGGACTTGGTGCCTTCCAAGATTTCGATGACCATAATGATATTCATAATGATGGTCAGCTTCTATTACTTCTCACGACACGTACGTAAACATTCTTCCAGTCTGGCTGGTAGCCTTTTCATAACTCATACCATTAGGAACTGTAGCAGAAATGCCACACAAAACGAATGAACACTAGTTTGCAATTGGTAATTGTTTTCAATGTAATTTAATGTATTTACAGTATGTTATGGTTAAATGTATGAGTGTATGGACAAAGTTAACTGGAGGTTTGTATGAGGGTGAATAAAAACCTTTTTTTTTTTTTTTTTTTTTGGGTGGACCTTCCATGGGTGGCAGGTGGAGAAGCTGGCTCGCACTCTGTTTCTGTGGAAGATCGAAGTTCACGAGCAGAAGGAGAAAGTTTACGAGATGAGGCGCTGGAACGAGGCTCTGGTGACCAACATGCTGCCCGAACATGTGGCACGCCACTTTCTGGGTTCAAAGAAAAGAGATGAGGTCTCTCTCTCGCTCTCTCTGATTACATGTGGTGTCGTAATCAATACATTTCCATTGTGTGGTTAGATTGACACATGCGGGAATCTGTTTTCCTCCAGGAGCTGTACAGCCAGTCGTACAACGAGATTGGGGTCATGTTTGCTTCCATCCCCAACTTCTCCGACTTCTACACCGAGGAGAGCGTCAACAATGGGGGGATTGAGTGTTTGAGGTTCCTCAACGAGATCATCTCAGATTTTGACAGCGTGAGCACACGTTTATTTGTGTTCAGCGTAGCCTAGGTGGAAGGATTGTGACTTTTAATCTGGAAATTGAATATAATTTATAGAATTTGAATAACATTATGAATCAACATTTGACATAACCCTATAATTCCAATTCTAAATTAATTAATTCACTCAATTTGATATTGTAATATTTAGATTTGTATTCCTCTACTCTAGTTAGATTGACTCGATACAATATAATTTGGTGTTATCCTTTGGTCATATAGTTTAAAAAAATATTTTACCCGTTGAACTTAGTTTGAATAAAGTTTTGTTCATTTAAGACACAGCAACGACACAATTATCAATATACCTGCTAAATACTTAGGTCGGCCTAAAATTAAAACAATGATGATGATTGCTAAAAGTAAATCTAACCTTTGACCTCTCTTGGCCAGCTGCTGGACGAGTCTCAGTTTCGCTGCATCACAAAGATCAAGACCATTGGCAGCACATACATGGCGGCGTCGGGGGTCACGCCTGATGTCACCAACGGTTACGCCTGTCAGAAGGTCAGTGTTTCCACGACGGAGATCGTCCATCCCCCACCAGGGAATCGAACCCCGATCTCCCGCCCAGACAGCGGACGCTCTACAAGACAGGCCAAAACTCACAGGCTCTGGCCAGAGCGTCCTCTGAGGGGTGTCGGAGAGTGAGGATTAAGTGATTTAACTACTAGCTGGCCACCGTTGCATGTTTTCTAGGGCCTATATTCCCAGCTCGTTTTGGCGACACCTACAGTGAGCAAATGGTAAATGATCATGGGACAGATACTGCAGTTTTGCCTTTCCTCACTGGTGGAGAGGCTAAATTAGGATAGGTTTACCTCAAAATCGGAATAATGGACATTTACTGACAAGAGAATGCAGCTTCAACTCTGAGCTTGCTTACACAAGAGATGGCGTAATGGTGGAGGTTTTGTTTGTGATCACCAGAAGGAGGAGCTTTCAGACAGGGAGCGCTGGCAGCATCTGGCGGACCTGGCCGACTTCGCCCTAGCTATGAAAGTGACTCTCATGAACATCAACTACCAGTCCTTCAATAACTTCATGCTCCGAATAGGTTGGTTCCTGATGTTACTGTGTGTGTGTGTGTGTGTCACATGCTTAGAATTCTTTTAATGTTTTGTCTTTTAGTGTTTTTATTTTATTTTTTATATTATATTCTTTTAGTGCTTTTATATTTATTTCATTTCTATTTTTTCAGTCTTTTTATGTCTCTTAGTTTAAGAGACTCTTAGTTTCATAATCTAGCTTCACTATCATTATTTGTCTTGCATGCTAACGGTTGTTGTGCAATTAGGCAAGTGAAAACAAAATGGTGGAAATACGATGCATGTTTCCTTCAGGACTGAATAAAGGGGGAGTGTTGGCAGGGGTTATTGGCGCCCGGAAACCCCATTATGACATCTGGGGAAACACTGTGAACGTTGCCAGCCGTATGGAGTCGACGGGCGTGATGGGAAATATCCAGGTGAAGCTGGTTTACCTGCTACAAGCTACTAGTTTGTACTCAGGATAAAAATATGTATACAAAATAACAGTAATAATTAGAATGGAAAATGGTTCCTGTTTTGTTTTGATGTATAATCTAAAATAAATGTTAAGAGGTTTATGGAGAGAGTAGTCATCTCTGAACGCTCGGTAGACACTGACGGTCTGTATCACCCCCAGGTGGTGGAGGATTGCTACTGCATCCTGAAGGATTACGGCTTCCGATTCGTGCGGCGGGGTCCGATCTTCGTGAAGGGAAAGGGAGAGCTGCTCACCTACTTCCTGAAGGGCAGAGACAAACAGGGCTCCTTCATCAACGGCTCGTCCGTTACTCTTCCTCACCAAGTGGTGGACAGCTAAAGGAATGCCCGGTCTGGGCCAATCACACGTACACAACAATCACATTCACCACCATGACCCATACATGACCCTTCCCGCCATACATGATGGTGGGAAGGGTGGGGGAGGGGTGTTTTTCTTCAAGAGAAGTGCTTTGTCCTGAACCATGGTTGCTCAGAATAAACATTTTGCTATTCGCAAGCGTGGCAACGGAAATGTTTGCAAGATTTTTCACACGTGTTAAACACTCCTGGGAACCAGCCTTGTGAAGACATGTCCCATTAATGTATAAATGTGTTTCGTTCCATTACCACACAACTTTAACAAGTATACGCAGACAATGTGTTTGCCTCTCTTCATCGCCACCTGTTCCCTGCTGAAGCGCTGTAAGCAAATGACAGGAGTGGAGAAGTTCATCTTGCTACCTTCTTTTTTTTTATTGAGAGATGTATAGATTTAAGAACTCTTTGGGAATAGGGATGGACTGGTTTCAACTGTTGCGTAAGAAACCAGTCTTACACAAAATGTAGTGTTAGAAAAACCATAGGCCAAAGCGCAATGGCACACTTTGTAACTATGCTTAAAGCGGCCATCTTGCCACCTGTGATCACCTGACATGGTTGCGTTGCTGTCTCCTCCTCTGCTCTCCTCTCCTGAACCGCGCACAACTTTCGGCAGCGCACCCTGCCCGACGTGTGTAACCTGGCAAATCGGCCACTAGGGGGCACACTGTGTGGTCACAGACTCAGGCGGTATCTGTGCGTCTGAAGCATGCGGAGAATGGTGGTGGGGTTAACAAGCTGCGTGTGTGTGTGTATGTGTGTGTAAGTGACAGACTGAAAGAATTGGATAATTCTGGTGTTTGTAGACCAATGAACAGTGTAATAATGTGGATGAGCCATTTGGGATGTGTGTGTGTGTGTGTGGGGGGGGGCAGTGTATCAAGGGTGAGTGTGCTTCGTCTGCTGATTGTATCTCCATTAGTGTCTCCAGCAGATTGGATACAAGTGCAATAGTTTATTCTTCTACAGTCCTGGTACTCTCCTCCCTTTAGGAAAGGTAAAACATTCCTACCCCTTTAATTGATATTTTTATATTATATTGTAGGAGCTGAATTATATTTAAAGAAAGGGAACAATGTTTCTGGCCCTGTTGTGTGTGTGTGTGTGTATATATATATAATTGACCAGTGTGTATTGATTTGATTTAAGTTATTGCAAATGTCAGGGACTTCTTGTTTGTTTGTTTGTTTGTTTGTTTTATTTTCCCTCCTTTTCTATATGCTTGTGAAAGTGCCAATTTTTAAGGAATGCCCATGGCAGGGTTGACCACAAGAGGGGCAGTTGTTTCCTGAATTGTATTTCTAAAGAATCTCAGGCTTCGAAAAGAAATTGCACTTTTGGATAATCTGTCACTTATGAATCCGTGTTTTGGTCAACACAGATTTGAATGAAAATTCAAAAAAATAATAAATAAAAAAAATACAATAAACTTGTGATACTAGCCCAGAGTCAAATGTATGCTAATAGTTTAGAATGCTATAAATTAGCATTGCAATTAGGTTAAGTATGCATTCCAATGGTATTATTATTTTTGATTGCCTTCTATGTCCATGGATTGGCACTTGAAGTATGTTGGGCTTTTAAACTTGTGAAATACGTCCACTAAACCTTTCTGAGCAGACCCTAATCCAAGTTAAGTAATTTGTTGTCAATGTAGCCCATTTAATTTGGTTTGTCTCAAGATTTTATTAAAAACAATTATTTTGCAAGTGTATTGAATCTACATATTACACAGTGGTTTGTTTTGTTCTACGAACATGCATAGCTTTACTAAAAAATATATATATATTTTTTGTGTATATATTTGTTTTACGTTCAAACTTACAAGTTGAGTTGATCGTTTGTATGTGAAACAAACATGCAGAGCGCCACGTACAGGTTGCGTAGAGCCATTCCTGCAGAAATACGTGAAGGAATTTCCGGTGACGTCACTGCGTATTTCCATAACGGGGTTGCAGCTGTTTCAGAGCAACAATAACAACAGAAGCTACACGATCCCAGCCGCTATCTGAGGACATATAGTCAGCCGCAACACTGTCGTCAGCCGTTATTTTACGCAATATATCACACAATGGTGTCGTTGAAGTAGCTCTGGCCGCAGATTCTTCGTTCTGCGTTTCGGAACCCGGCGGAGCGTCGCTGATCAAACACCGATATTCGGTCGCAGGAGGAGCCGCGGAGCTCGGGGCTGCAACTGGGTCAGTGGGCCTGTCCGCGGTCCTTCTCCTTTGCAACCTGTCAACCGTTTAAAACAACACCGTGTCTCCCGTGTGAAGCTCCGGAACATGCAGACCAACGGAGCAGGACAGGAGCAAGACCCGGAGCTGTCTCGTCGGAACAGTGCGCAGAATGGCGAGACGTCCTCCGCCGGTGAAGCGCACTCCAATGGATTGTCCGTCGTCAACAACAACAACAACGGCGTGACGGGCCAGCCTGACGTGTCCTCCATCGGAAAGAAGAAGAAACTTCTATCTCAATCTGAGGAAGATGTTATCAGATTGATAGGGCAACATCTCCACGATCTCGGGCTGAAGTAAGTGACCTATCACGACATTATGTCATTGGTCAGCTGTCAGATGCATCATCATATTTTCTCACCCAAATGATCGCATAACCACTGTTATGATCAACTTGTGATCAATGGGTGTGAAATGTGAAGCCAGTTCAAGCCAGTACCACATGCTAGGCTACATGGTTTTGCCGCAATAGCGAAATTCTAAATCAGGTTCTACTCGAACCTTTGTTGTTGACACTGGATTGGGAGATGGGGTGTTGGGTTATGAGCCTATAATAATATATTTACAAAGCTACACTCAATCTGTTTAGCCAGTACCTGAGCCTTGGTCTGTAGTGGCCATTGGCCAAACAAGTTGCAAGCCGCTTAACTTGATTTATTAAAACCTTTCTGAGACTTCCGGGGGGGTTGATAAATGTGTCCTGTCCTTTGTTATCCACAGTCAGACTGTGGATCTGCTCATGCAGGAGTCGGGATGTCGCCTGGAACATCCTTCAGCATCAAGGTTCCGCAATCACGTCATGGAGGGCGAGTGGGACAAGGTTGGTTCTTCTCAGCATAGCACGCTTGACAGGCGGGGACGCATGCGTAGCCATCGCAGTCTGAACGCGTGAATTCGGACCCTTCCATAAATCCTCCTCAGCCTATTCATAATCCTAGAATGCCCGTATGGCACTAATCTTTTTCTGACAGTGTAAAGATTTGGCATGGTCACACAAATTAAAACTGTACACTAATAACATTGAGTTGTTATAGTGCTTAATAATAAAAATAACAATGCATTTTTGTTAAACCCATGACTGTATAGCTTCCTTAGTTCAAATTAAGCATGGATGCTGATAGGCTACTTCTCCATATGTAGTAAATTATGGCTCCGTTATAAAGAAAAATAGAAATGCATTTTAAATTACAAAGTTCTTGAGTCAAACTATTTGAGTTTATGCACCCTTTTTTTAAATGTATACATGTATGTATTTACTGTTAACTTCACTGTTGGTTGCTGTGTTCCTACTTATATTTTATACATACCTTGTTGGTATTGTAATGTAAAGTAGTGATGCACCGATTGTCCGGTGTTGTGCCAAAAAGTGATTTCCTGACAAAAAGTGATTTTGCGCGCTCCCGCGGACGGCAGCCTGTTAAAGCAGAATCGTTATAGTCTAAAGCTGCTGTTTTCTTGGATCAGTAAGTCAAAACGTGCAAATTAATCCGAGTTATTGTACGATAATAGCAAAGGTGTGTGTTTGTGACACTTATGCTTCTTGCAAAAAAAAAAGTGTTATATGAATACCCAATTCAGTCTTTTTTTACCATTTGAAATCGTAAACACGTACATTTGGCTCATTTCACGAGGGTTATATTACATAGGTTATAACTTATGGCTCAACCAGTCCTTTTTGTGTATTTACATCATTT
>JAODTR010087534.1:0-14238 GCA_025399935.1 Amblyopsis rosae | reverse complement strand
CCAGTTTTTTCAGTCCCGATACCGATACAGATACTGGCACTTTGGGTATCGGCCGATACCGAGTACCGATCCGATTCAGTGTTAATTAAATAAAGTTTTAAGTTAAGTTGCAAAGTGAATGACAGCCAATCTCTATTTTAGGACTTAGATGCATTGTATAAACCTGCTGCTGATAGTGTGGCCTGGGTAGGTTAGACATGGCTGATGCTTGACAGACCTACGCGTGTAAATTAATTTAATTGGATCAGCCCCACGGATCGGTTACAACTGGCCAATTGTCACCGATACCGATCCAGCTATTCAAGTCAGTATCGGGCCGATTTCCAGTCTCAGTATCGTATCCGTGCCATCCCTAATTCTCATCTGCCAATAACCCTTCCCTCTGTCTCACTCTCTCAAACACACACACACACACACGCACACACACACACACACAGAGAAAGAGAGAGAGAACTGTGGTTTTCCTCCCATTCCCCCTGCCTTCCTAGGGAACTGGTTCAGCTCCTCCCACCTGCAGATAAAACGCTAGTCCCCACACCATGGTCTACTGTTTCACCTCCTCAGTCCTGCTGTACCCTAACAGCACTGTCTGTCAGACAGTCCCACACAGATAAAGGTAAGTGGACACTCAATGGTTCTACACTCAAGCTGTGTCTGGAGTTGTTGCTGGTGGGCCAGCGCGCGCATGCGTGTGTGTGTGTGGGCGTGCGCGTGCTTTCTAGGTGTAGGCCGTGCAGTCACCTGTTTTTACAGTTAATGTGTCTAACTGCTTGGTAGCCTTTCTCTCTCTCTCTCTCTCTCTCTCTCTCTCTCTCTCTCTCTCTCTTTCTGACTGGTCTGCCTGGTACTGTACATTCCTTCTTCCGTTGGAAAATAAGGTGATTTGGCGCAAGGTGGTGCATGCAGGACTGCCGTCCTCCGTATTCTTGGCGCGAGGCAGGGTTGTTTTCGGAGGTCCCTCGTGTCGATTCACAGAGATGTAGGCTGTGAATGAGTGGATGAGAATGTTAGAAAATAAGAGAAAGATGCATGCTGTTCTTTTTTATGAGATTCGTACCACTTTTATGTTGTCGGAAATCTCCCAGTTGTTCAGTTCTTGCAGGAGTTTGGAGACTCTTTACTGCCTCAGATAATGTTCGACATTTGCCAAACCAAGACATTTTGTGACTCCATGGCAGACTTCATTCTGAATATTAAATTTAGAAGCATGTTGTTGTAAATTGACACTACCGGCAAATTGACTTATCCTCATGCTACACCAACTTTCAAATTTCCCTTCAGTAGCGTTAAGTATTTCCGTTAAGTATATACATTTTAACTTAACATGGAATATTTTATTCTTCAAAAGAGTGCTTTGCTAAAAAGTGAAAAGATTCCTGGCTGTGTCTAAACTGTAGAATCGTTTTTACAAGTGTAATTGTACACTATTTACCATTGTTAACACTAAATAGTGCAGAATATTTAATAGAGAAAGTTTAACTCGAGTTTGTGTGTGACGATTAATATTTGAACATAATATATTCACATCATACTGTAACTATATTGAAAATGTGAATTAGTTTTGATGGCTATGACATACAGTTCTTAGTTGATTGATATATCAGGAACCCAGAATTCAGAGTTCAGAGGTGATACTTGAAAGGAATTGTGATTGTACCCCCCCCCCACACACACACACACACACAATATCTCATAAGGATGTGGACTGTGTGTCTTGGACTAGTCGAAATCCTCATAACACTCAGATACAATAATTTCAAATGATCTAGCTTTTGAATTAACTAAAGGTGTCTGTGTTCTGTATATTTTACATTAAAGTGCGTGCATGTGTGTGTGTGTGTGTGTGTGTTAAAGTGATATAAAATAGTGTCATTGCGTTTATTTCAACCCTACTGTTTTGGGCAGAATATGTATACTAGTTCCTAAGAAGATTTAGCATTTTGTCTCTTTTAACAAAGTATGTAATTTGAGAGTAGTAACTGCATTCAGCAATCCAAAGTGATAAAAATTCTTATTTCGGCCAATGCTCTGTACAGTATGTGTTAACAGATGTATTGATTTCTGGACAGTTATCTTATTCGACACTGTCCTTAGTACGTACTGGAGTTAAAATTCAACTAATACGTTAGCTTCTCAAATATGCTCCACCGCAGTAATGTCTTCATGTATTGACACAGTTTGAAAGCAAATGCTTTTGTTAGAACACTATTAATACAAAATTGGAGCTGAGCTTGCTAAAACAGGGAAATGCACTGAAGAAATAATCCCTCTGCCTCCATCTCTAAACATAGGGAAGCTAATCTGGTTAAATCTCACTGAAAATACATATATTGCATTCATAATTAGCTATACAATGTGAATTGTTAAAAATGGTACCTACTGTTTGCCTGGCTCTGCTCGACGGTCGCACAGCCACATTTCTGGTGGCCCAATCGGCGTCAAGCGTGTTTCTAAATGGTGGTAGAGCTAGATGAGGCGATCATAACAATCATAGCAAAAGCCGATTGGTTCAGCGGCGTCCAATAGTTTCAAAATTAACCAGAGGTCTACGCAAGGTAGGAGGAAACGGCTGCGAACACTTCCCAATGGAGCGTGGCCAGACCATATACAAAAGTGAATATGAATCATATCCACAAAGTGAATGTGGTCTGGTTACACCAGGCTAATACTGTACCTTTTTTGAAAAGTTTATTTCAGTAAATGCCTACATTCTTATAACCTGAGGAAAGCTATTATTGCAGATTTTATGTATTGGATTTCTTATCAACAATGTAATACAAGATGCATTTATATTGCATGGAACCCTAAAATACCCTTGATTATTGTATGATCCGATAATAGACAGATGGAAGTGTGCAGTTTACAAAATCGATGACTGAGAATTTCCAAGGCCATCCGTCAGTCGACGCTGAGAGTGTTCTGAGGAAGCAGCCATTCAGTCTGAAAACATAGCAATAATAAAATTCATGTTTCAGGACAAAACAACAATGACACCTAGTAATTTTCCAATTTATTTTTTCAGTGAGTGTTTTCCAGTTACTGTGAACGTTCTGCCATTCCACTTTCTGTTGGAGGGCTAGTTGATACACTGTTGTCCTACGTTGTCGAATCATTTCAGATGACTTGTCAAAACGTAACCTAGTCCTACTGTAGCCTAAACCTCCTTGGGACAATGGAAGGTATTTATTGGCAAGGTCCAAACCAAGTACTGTAACATGGAGGTATTCTGGTCCGATTATTGACCAAACAAAACAGTGCTGGACTAATATTTTGTTTTGCAATAGGCTCTAGTAATGTACTTTTACTTTCATTTGAATCATTTCTGCTTTTGCCATTTTATAATTGTAAACATTGGTTAACTAAATAAAAATTAAAAAATAAATAAAATAAACAATGCTAAACCAATATGCTATATCTGCATCCGTCCCATATACTACAGAATGTTGCATTTGTGTAAAAGCCGAGCTTTGTAATGTTAACATAAGTTTAATCACATTATAGTAACAATCAATGAATGTGTTGTACTGTATTGATACAGCTTGGAGTAGCAAACACTTGAAAATTAATTCCAAATCATCTGCATCTGTTCCTCTATGCAGGGTGGAATAGCACCTTTGGAGGCCGTGTCTGAAGCCTCACTCTATAATGTGAACTTAAAAACACGGGCTCATTTTGTGTTTTCCCGTGGCCGGCTCCAGCGGACTATTTCCCCCCCAAACATGAGAACAACCGCGGTAATGTGAAAACCTGAAGTGGCTCTTAGTTCTGAATTGCTATTAAACGCCGCCCGCTGACACTGGATACTGTGCTTTGACAGAATTCAAGGTTAATAGGAAAATAATTCTCCTGCCTGTCGATTTTACACCCCCAAATCAAAATTGTGGTCGGATGTCAGGTGACGTGTGGTTTCCAGCACATAAGGAGAGCGAGGCGGCATCTTTGGTTAACAGGTCAGGCCTGCACTGATGTGTCTGTGTGTGCGTGTGTGTGTGTGTGTGTGTGTGTGTGTGTGTATGTGTGTGTGCATGTAAATATGTGGGATAACACTCAGAGAAGCGGCAAGCAAACACTCCGCAAATGACAGTAAATGTCACCCGCTCTCATGCTTTGTCCCAAGGTCAGTTATTTGGTCATTTGTGTTATAAATGCGTCCGCATACACACACACGCACGCGCGCACACATTCCCTGGGCCAGCTGATCCATTTGCAGGAGCTCAACACTCAACCACAGACATATTTCCTGTGAAGAGACAGATCAGTTGGGAATGAATGTTGGAAAGCAGCGGCACACACGTAGGCCCAGGTGTAACCATGGATGCGTAGAGTTTAGACGTAATTAAAAAAATATAAATAAATAACATTTTATATTTAAAACATATGCTTTATTCAACGTTTTATTTTTCATTATTGAACAATGTCTATCAATAACCTTCACGTTATGATTTTCATTCTGGCTACAAATCAAGGCATTACTAAACTAGTTTGGTAAGCATCCTTTAAATAAAGTTCAAGATGCATTCCACCCAAAAGCTGTATTTTTTTATAACTACTATTATTTTATAACTACTATTATATATTATTACATTTATTCGTTCACCTTTTTTCTTGTATGCTAGCCTCTACCAATGTACAACATTGCTGGCCAGTACACATGTTCTCTTTCAGGTCCTCTTTGTTGTTTCCAACACTGATCTTTGCCGAGCGGCATTTAGAGATATTAGAAGCCTGATAAACCTCTCGGACAGACGCACACACACCAAGGATGGCCTCAAAACACTCCCAGTGCATGGAAGCTTTAAATGGCCATGTGAACACAATATTGAGACGGCAAAACTCAAACGTAATGACCTTCATTTTTGAAAGAACTTTGCATAACCACAACATGCGTTAGCATTAGCATACACATACAGGTGCATTCCCCAGATTCCCCAGCACTTGGCAAGTAAGCGCTGTCAGTTGATCTGGTCATTCCATGGCTGTCTTTGGGGAGGGAGCGTTCACGTGAGCGGGCGAGAAGTTGTGTGAAACAGCCAGAGGCTGTGTTACGTATAATTTGCGTTCAATGAACTGAAACGGCAAGTGGACCGAACGGTCATTTAAATAGCTAGGAGTATTGTTTTGGATTAAATAATTGGATCTGTCGCCGTGGCTGATTAAAAACAAAGCTTTTACCCACGGAACACGGTGAATAGGCTACAGCAGTGGGCCTATGCTTGTTTGAGTTCAAGAACATTTCACACACATTAAGACTTTCACTAGGCATCCATATGCAAAAGCTTTAGTCTTCTGTAACTACCCAAGGTAGCCTATTCGACTCAGGTCCAAGCCAATCAGAGAAGGGGGAACCGTAAACCCATTGCAATCGGCTGGAAACACAAAAGCCAGGCGCCGACCACAAGCAATTTAGACTGGCACCCGTATCTGTAAGCAATGACATGCCTCTGTTCCCGGGCGTTTGTTTATCGAGCGGCGTAGTCCCGCATCTGGAATCAGTCAGGGGAAGAACACGGAGGAGAAATGGAAATTTGATTATTTTCAAAGCAGAGCTCTTAGTGATAGAAGACTTGTGGCTCATCACCGGGCCAAACCAGCGTTCGGGTGGCTGTGTGTGTTGGTGTGTCTGTTTAAAAAAAAGAAAAGATAGCAAACGGTCATTGTTTGCATTAAAGGGTAACACATGGCCCTGACATCCTGCTGGGTATAACTACACAAGGGCCACACAACCATTCTGTCCACAGGACTGGGCGAAGCACAGGGATGCCTTCTACGTCTGTCATGACCCCGTTGTGTAGCCGCATGGGGTTTGTGTGCGTGGTCAGGCTGCCAGTCATTCCTTACCTCTTTATCTCTTTAAAGCAATACTAAATGCTACATTCTGTGCCTTGACAGTACATCACTGCTGCAGTTGGACTGCTTCTTGCCTCAGGAAAAAGAAAAAGATACATTACTGAGTTAGAACCACCTAATCAGTCATTGGTTAGCAGGCCTATACAATGTGTGGACTGGTTTGAATCAGTCTGCTTATAATGAAGCTCGGTGAACCCTATTCCATTCCCTGTTTCTGTAATGCCCCAGCCAGCCACAGTGAACTCAAAGGAATGCCTGCCGGAATCTGCATCCCAATAGCTCAGACCACTGACAGGAGCATGTCTGGGAAATAAACTAGCATGTAGCTCTTTTGTTTGCTTTCTCTCAAGAAGCCGTGATGTGCCCTAGTCGGGGAGTGAGAAACGTTTTTTTTTCATGCCGAGCATATGTTTAGTGTTTTCGTCAGAATTGGATTCAAGGTATAGTCAGCCTTTGTCAGCTAATTATAAGCTAATACACTTTTTGTAAAATTCACCAAATATTCCCTAGCATTTCGCTATGATATCGTTTTGCGTGTGCTGAAAAAATAATCTGCTGCACAGCCTTGGCTCTCTAAATGGCAACACAAACAGTGGCGAACACCACTCACAACAACAACTCCATTGGCTTCGCATTGCGTTTCAATGTTGGGGTGGGCGTGACTTCTGACTGATTGTTTTGATTTGAGCTCAAAGTTAGCAAGTGTTCTTGAGAATGACTGACCCTGCCTATGTACTGTATTTCATTACAGGTACACTCCTTATTGCTCCTATAATCTCACCACCCATAACAGGAGCACTGTGAGGGGAGGAGTAGAGACGTGCCAAACAATCAGTAATCAGATGAGGGAGGGGCATGTTCTCTGTTGAGTTTCAAACAAAATCAGTGTTTTTTGTTAGGCTGGTTTTCACCATGGAAATCTGGACACAAATCAAATCAATCATTTATAGTTTTGTTCTTGGGACAGCACAACATCATTAGATGTGTGTTTCAACTGCAATTCGTGCCAATGGTCATGTAATGATACCATATTTCCATAAATGTTACCGGCTCCTCCAAATATTCTCACAAATCTTGTGACACAAGTGCTAGTAAATTACAATATGTGCTACAGTACATGTTGGGCCCACATATTGTGTGCATGATGCGTGTAGATCTATAGACATCTCTGCTTTCTCTGTCCATGGTGCTAGATAGTGCTGTAATGCATACCTGGCAAATGGCATCACTGGCATATCTGTATTCTATTATTAAGTGTTTCCGCAACCATATACATACAGTAATATAACAAAGGATTCACGCCATAACTAACTACAGGGACATGAAGGGAAAAAGGTCTAAATTTTGTTTGTTTGAGTTGAGCGGCCCCGGTGTACTGTCTAACACGGGGAGGACACGTGTAACGTGTGACAGCGGTTGCCTCAGTTCTGCATTATAAATGCCAGACCACCGTGAAATGTCACCGCACATCACCACCCCCCGACATTCGTCCACGGGGTAGATCCGCAGTTCCCGGACCCCGTAGACTCGAGGGGAAACACAGAGGCGGTCGTTTTCCCCCGCCAGGCCCCAACAACCCCCGGACGTACTGTACAGGAACGATACAGAGCGTCTGTTTTGAGGGCAAGGCGATACTCAAAAGGTGGGGTTGGGAAACGGCACCGTAAATGGACTGGTCAAAGCAATTTGCAGTGGTGTTTCCAAAAACCAGGGAAACGTTATAGGGCTCGAGGTGTTATTGCAAGCAGTTGTTATATAAAAAAAGAGTGATTGGAATGTGTTGGAATGTGTGACAGAAAGGTAAACCATATGTGATGATAGGGCTCACCTAGCAACTCTGAATTTGTGTGGAGATTTCTCCACGCTATTTGCTATGTTTTACGAATACTGGAATTGCTGTGTTTTTTTTCCCAGTCACACACAATCGGTTTGTTTCAGCCGTTTGGCAGACGGTGGTACGCCCTGCATTTCTAAGCACCTGCCCATGTACAAGTTGATGTTAACGAGATAAACGTGAGTTACTGAAATGTAACAATAGGAACATTATTGGATCACAGTATCAATACAAAGTGGTGATGCTCATTTTTAAGGCGCACCACAGGTTAAGATTGGCCTCATGCCCTACAGGACCAGAGGTTAGATAAAACACACACACTAGAGTAGTTAATGCTATTATACTACTACTGAGGTTTTTTTTTCTTCTTCTTCTTCTTCTTATTATTGCTTTGTTATAACAAGAAGTGTTACATGTTAAAGGAAAAATACACAAGAGCCTTGGCTATGTTAAGGACATACAAATTGTTGTGTGATTACAATTAAACATCAGTGACATTTTCTCCAAAGTTCAAATATGTATCCATTAGTATAACACTTGAAAGATTGATAACAACCAATTCACTTGAATCAGGTGTGAGCAGTGAGACATATAAAACAGGCAAGGCATTGGGTCCCCAGGACAGGAGCTTAATATATATATTCCTTTATTTGTAAGGGACCATGTAAAACTGAAACATAAATGTTTACCATTTCACGCATTGCACCAGAGTTAGCCCAAGGCAAATTTTCATCTGCAGTCCCCTGACAGATAACAATACAAGCACACAGTAACCTAATATAACAATAAAACTAACAGAAACATAATAATACCACTGGTTTATATTGTGTACAGACTGTAACTGTAATCCAAAATTTAAAGTGCCATTTTTACCCCCTCTAGTGGTATAAAGAGAATACTGCAGCACATTTGCAATAGCCACTTGAAATACTGGAATTTGTGTATTGTCACATAGGCCTACTGCAGCCAGCAACACTGTTGTAATACATTAGGACCTCTTGCTTTTAAGAGCTAATTCAGCAGTTATTACAAACACTTGCTCGTCAAAATGGTTTTTAAAGCCCAGTTCACTCATCGTGTTAAGGCGTTTTGAGTTATTTAGTGTAGATTTAATGTTTTTTCTTTGAAATCCCCACAGTTCAGAGGATTTACATAGCAGGGATTACATCACCATTGTGCTTGGATACAAATATAAAGCCCACACGTGCATACACAGGCCTCATAGGTTTCATTGATATGTGCTGCCCCATAGTGGATACATAAATGCACACTTCTCAATTAAAAAGGCATTGTGCACCCAGCATTTCATCAGCATGATAAAATTGTTTTAAAAAAAAGGTATTTTGTTTTGAAACTCACAAGCCCCTCCCACTACTGTGCTGAAATGGCTGCCACTATCTTCTCCACTCCTCCTCCCCATATAAAAGCATTCCCACTACAATCATGTAAACAGAGATCTGAATCCTCTGTGTTCTCGGGGTTATTGAGTTTAGGAGGCACTATTCGTCTGGTCAGCGAAATGCCCCGAAGTGACCTTGCGCGATTGCTAAGTGAAAGCAGACGTTGTTTTTTTCTATGTGGTCCAAATCAGTGTCGCTTAATGCTTCTTGGCATCACCTGGAAGCTCATCATAATACGAATATATACTAAATAGCCTAATTCAGCATAATACATAAAAAATAAACAGAAACTTTGCAAAACCCATGTGAATTGCGTACATGTGAAACAGTTTCACCATTGTTTAACGTTTGGTTGCTAGGCCACAGCCGTTTGTTGTCACAGAGTTGTCACCGAGTTCCCAAGCAACTGCCGGGTATGTCGTCACGCCGACCAGACGAATAATGTGCAGCACAGTCAATGAGCGTAACCTCCTCTATTTTCTGCTGCAGGAAATGGCAGTCACCCTCTTCCATCCATTGCTGCTCATCACAGCTTTCCGCCTGAGCATCCTACACCATGTGCATGGTGGCGCATATTATGGGCCGAAACAGCAGCCCCAACCAATACCGCAATACCATGATGGGTATTCCCAGCAACAATACCTGGGGAATGAGATGCCAGTTCTGCCGCACTTTGGAAGTGATCATCCTCGACTGCCTTTTAACAAGGGCAAAGAGAGGCCATTCCCTGAGGGCAAAGGTTAGCGTACTCTACATTAATGTTTGCATTTTAATATTCTCAAGGTACAGTACTTTGAATGATGATGACACGAGTAATAACAATCCATGGGTTTTGAACTGAACAAAATGTTTTGCTGGTGTTCAGTTTTGTACAGTAGGTTTACTATTCAGTTCATTTAATTGTCAGAATTTAAGGCAGACATACAGGAAACTAATTTCAGAACATTAGTATGCCACACATTTCACAATAAATGCCTTGTTTTTATCAGTTTTGATAAATAGGAATATTGAACAACATTAAAAGCCTTAGAGCTTCCTTAAGTACATAATGATGTTCCATTTGGAATATTGTGTTTTTGTTTAATATTTAAAATCTATCCCTTTTTGTGTATCTTAACTGACATCTACAGTATGACACTTTCATGGTTTTGTAGTCCAAAAAACTTTGATGGTGGAAAACACAAAAATCTACCAGAAGACGGTGTTGTACTGTAGATGCACTGAAAGTGTATTTTTAATTAAGAAATAATGGAGCTCAATGGTTGATGAGCCAAAAATGACATATTAAGTTAATAAAAAAACAACCAAACAAATACGTTATCCTTAACATCAGCATGAAAGTTCAGCGTCTCCATAATAAGACACATATTTTCCTACAGGAGAGACATTTCCCCGGGGAGCAAAAGGCCCCCCTCCCTTTGGGGCTGGTGGAGAAGGTCTTCGTGAGGGTCCTCCAGGGGTCCAGGGGCCTCCCGGACCCCAAGGCAACCCTGGAATGCCAGGCCATGGGTTTCCAGGTCCACCAGGAAAGCAAGGACCTCCCGGTCCCCAAGGGTACCCAGGAATAGGAAAACCTGGATTGCCAGGGCTTCCAGGAAAACCAGGAGGACTGGCATTAGCAGGGCAAAAGGGCGAGCTTGGCCCCAGGGGGGATGGAGGGCCGATAGGGCTACCTGGACCTTCAGGGGCACCGGGTCCCCCAGGCTTGCCAGGTATTTCCAAGCCAGGGGGCCAGGGTCTCCCAGGACAGCCAGGCCCACGAGGAGAGCCTGGTCTCAAAGGTATTCCCGGGCTACCTGGCATCCCGGGTCCTCAAGGAGACAAAGGATTTGGTCTTTCTGGCGTGCCAGGTTTGGTGGGGCCTGCCGGACCCCCAGGACCCCCCGGCGCGGTAGGGCTCTCCGGGCTCAGTAAGCCAGGCCTGAACGGACTTCCTGGGCAACCGGGCTTTCCTGGGAAACCCGGTCCTCCCGGGGAACCGGGGAGAGCAGGGCCGCCAGGCGAAGGCGGAGAACCAGGTCCTCCAGGCCTGCCAGGAGTAGGAAAACCTGGAATAGATGGGTTTCCAGGACAACCAGGGCTCCCTGGAGGGAAAGGGGAGTTTGGCCCAGCTGGGTTACCAGGGGCACCAGGTTTAACGGGCTACGGTAAGCCTGGCTTCCCCGGACCGAAAGGACCCAAGGGACACGACGGCTTCCCAGGACCTCCGGGCTCAAAAGGTGACAAAGGTCACGGAGGGTTTCCTGGGGACGTGGGGGCCCCCGGACCTAGCGGTCTACGAGGGCTGCCAGGACCCACGGGGCCCCCTGGTGGTCTCGGCTTTACTGGGCTTAAAGGTGATGAAGGCGCCACTGGGCCCAGGGGTCTTCCAGGCAGCAAGGGTGACCTTGGACCCACAGGACCCCCAGCACAGGCTGGGCTCCCTGGGGAAGAGGGACAACCGGGTTACAGAGGTCTTCCAGGGCCCATTGGCCCTAAAGGGGACGCTGGTCACAATGGGTTACCTGGTCCCCCCGGGGCTTCAGGTTTACCTGGGCAGAAAGGACAGGGGGGCCAGCCCGGAGAAAGAGGTCCCCAGGGACCGAAGGGCATCCCAGGGCTCACAGGACCCGGTGGCCCCTTTGGACCTCCCGGGTTTCTGGGGCCCAAAGGCGAAATTGGCCCACCGGGGAAACCGGGCTACCCGGGGGAAGGTAAGCCCGGGCTTCCCGGTAAACTTGGCCCACAAGGTAAACCTGGCCCCGGGGGCTTGCCGGGGCTCCCTGGCCTACCTGGCCAACCGGGGGCCCCCGGTCCTCCGGGACTCCCCGCTGTGTCTCCCGAGCTGGGAGAGATACTCCCCATCATGGGGCCATTCGACGGCCACAAGCAAGTCCACAAGAAGAACGGAGGCAACTCGGGCGGAGATGGCGCTGCGGAGATGCCAGCATTCACGGCCAAGCTCACCAATCCTTTCCCTCTGGTCGGCTCGCCCGTCATCTTCGACAAACTCCTTCACAACGGCAACCAGGACTACAATCCCCAGAGCGGCCTTTTCACCTGCAGCGTCCCGGGGATTTACTACTTCGCTTACCACGTCCACTGCAAAGGAAGCAACGTGTGGGTGGCGCTAATGAGAAACAATGAACCTGTGATGTACACGTACGACGAGTACAAGAAGGGATCTACGGACCAGGCATCGGGAAGCGCAGTGCTTCCGTTACAACAAGGAGACACTGTGCACATCCAGCTGCCATCTGATCAGGCTGCCGGCCTCTATGCGGGCCAGTATGTCCACTCTACGTTTTCAGGGTATTTACTGTACCCAGTGTAAGAAGTGGCTCTACAAAGAACACGTACACATTTTATCAATCCTGACTGCTTCATGCCCTCCGTGAATCTTGAAGCGACAAGTATCGAGGCTTTCTCGTGCACTCGTTACGTTTCAAGCACCACTGTGCACACAATAGCTAGTACATGTGGTTTTACGGGGAGGGGTAAAGGACGGTGTGGGCTTAGAGGATGAGCTCTGTGCAGAGGCTGGTAATATAGAGAGGAGTGCCAAGCTCTCAGCATTCATGTTTTTTACTGTGTCATTCCAGATGGACACACGAGGATTGTCCCTTTAACTGTTGGACAGTTAGTCTTTGCTGTAGCTAACTGTTAATGTATTTGAATGTTTAACTGGTCAATCATTTTAATACAAAATATAATACTTCATAATGTTCATGTCTTTGACTCAATATCTGCATAATTAATTTGACCATAACAGCATAATATGTTTAGGTATTTTGTACATGAATTAGATAAATAACATCTAGTGTGTGTGTGTGTGTGTGTGTGCATGTGTGTGAGTGAGATGTGTGAGTGAGAGTGAATGTGTGCATGTGGTTGGATGGGTGTGCGAGTGCAACAAAGTTATGGTATGTTAAATGTTCTGCATAGTACATTGTATTGCAATTTAGTTATCACAGTATACTTGATTCTCATCAAGGTGTATATTGCTTAAGCCATTCATTCATCAAGTATAAATGTATTATTATATAAATTGTCATTGTACATACAGTTTCAACTTTCTGTAACATGAAGCTTTATATTGGAAAAAGTAATGTATGTGTTTTTTGTGTGTCTGGATTCTGACAACAAATCAATAATCACTGTTCATTGCGTCATTCTGCTAAAACTTTGTGCTTAATTATAGTCTAATTTAGAAAAGACTAACATGTCTGATCTGGATGAATAACTGTCTGTCATATCTCACAGGAATACCGCCATTGTCAGGGTGTGCTGGTCACTCTTTAATGTATTTAATATATTATTAGTGTTCATCCAAGGCTCAAACATGTACTACAATCACATATAATGGTTGGAAATTATTTTGACGAAAGTAAAGGAGATTGGCACTGAAATTATTTGGCTGTTAAATGACCTTACTGTTAATTGAAGTACTTTATTATCTTATCTCATATAGTCTGACCAATTATCCCTCTGTAATTTATTTGTTTGACTACTGAATACCTTCAATGGTGTTGTATACTTGCTGTCCAATTGTAACAAAAACAATATTTCATTAGAAAATGATAAATGCTATGTAAAGTATTTGTATAGATGATGAGTTATTAGGGTATACGATGATAGTTTTTTCAAGTAAGTGCCTTTCCAATGAAGCTGTTAAATTGTGTCAATACATTGTGAAAACAGACTATATTTATTGGACAATGAGTTCTTAGAAACATTATAAAAAGGCTGTATGTTTTTAGCCTGGTGTTACCAGACCATTATTCATTATTGAATTATTGTTGTGAGAGGTAGAAGTAGAATATCAGCTAAATATATTGAGAGAAATAGTCAGGCAGAGCCAGGCTTGTGCGTGGTAGAAAAACATGTTTGTAATAAATATAGGCACATAATTATATTTTATTTTTTATATTTTGTATTGCCTTTTTGAGTTTCATCATCTTTATCCCATATAAGCCTCTAAATAACTGCCATATTTTACACAAAAACATGGGAAGTATAATGCCAGTAGTATGTTTGAGAACTTTGTTGACACTGAAAAGACAACCCACTGCTCCTGTTTTGAGCCTTTCTCCCCTTTATTTATATATATATACACTACCGTTCAAAAGTTTGGGGTCACTTAGAAATTTCCTAATTTTTGAAAGAAAAGCACAGTTT
>JAODTR010087523.1:0-14238 GCA_025399935.1 Amblyopsis rosae | reverse complement strand
ATCCAGTGAGTGCTGGAGGTCACAGACCGATGATGCCATCAGGACCACATCATCTGCAAAAAGCAGCGATGAGATCCGAACCGCAACCCCTTCCCACCGCGACTACGCCTCAATATCCTGTCCATGAATATGCAGCAGGTGGACGGTTTTCCAGAAACACTTTGGTGCCGAGCGAAAGTCTTTCTCCATGGCTTCTCCAAACTTATGCAGCCCTTTGGGCCAGTCGGTACCTTACAACTGCCTCCGAAGACTTCCGGGACAACATATCCCAAAATGCCTCCTCCTTTAGTCGGACGGCTTCCCTGACCACCGGTGACCACCACGATGTTTGAGGGTTACCACCTCTTGAGGTACCTATGACCTTGAGACCACAGCTCTCCGCTGTAGGTTCAGCAATGGAAGCTTTGAACATTGCCCACTCAGGTTCAATGTCCCCAACCTCCACAGGGATGCCAGAGAAGCTCCGCCGGAGCTGAAGTTTAATATCTCATGAACAGGAGCCTCCTCCAGACGTTCCCAGTTCACCTACACTACCCGTTTGTTCTTACCAGGTCTGTCCAGAGTAGGCAAAATAATTGCGATATATGATATTATCACAATTATTAACTTTTTCAGGCTAATAAATAAATTACTAAATCAATACAATTGGACTGTACAAGTGAGCTAGGCAGCTTGTTCAAGTCACGTGAAAATATTCACCTATGTGAGGATATTCATGAATATCACGATAGTAGACATTCACCACGATACGATTATCGTCAGTATTTTTATCGCGATAAACGATTGTATTGTATATCGTCCCATCCCTAGTCCAGAGTCTTCCCTTGTACAAGTCTTCATATCAACAAAGCAAGGCTTTGTTGATATGAGCGCTGTTTGCTACTTTGTTAATGTTACTATTTACGGAGCCAGAGCTGTGCAGAAGTATCAGAATATTTTTTCAGAACACATTGAGAATGTGAAATGCAAGGAGATATTTGTTACAGTATATTTGACCAAGTATGTTATCTTACATTTAGCTTGCAATAGCTGACTATACCTTTAACTCGAAAACAGCAACATTTGCACTTTTGCTGGAGCGATAGCTGGCAGATCTGAAAGAAACCAGGTTTTCATGAACATCTACCAAAAACACACATCTCAGCGACACCTGCCCTCTCAGATGGGCTTATCTTGAAAGCTGGATATTGGAAAAGATAATCTTCAAACAGTAGATGAGCTGAGCCATCCACAGTGCATTGCACCTTGTTTTCTAAAATGCACCCAGCATTATTTTTTGGTTGTGGTGCCTACATGCAAGTTGAAGAAGGTCACAGTTTAAATAGCCTTCAAAGACCACTCTGGGCTCTTTTGACCAGTGCTGGCAGTTGTGTAAAAACTGAGAGTTATGATACGAAATGTATATATAAATATCTAATAATAGACATTTAAATAACAAAATAACATTTTGACTAAGACTAGCTGTAGCTAACGTTCACCTCATACTCAAATGAAGACATCTCCCTGCTCAAACACACCCAATTCTAATGAATGAGTTGTAATTAGGACTGTGCGCGATTAGTCCGTTAAACGATTAAACGCTGGGATCATTGCTCGGCACCATAAATACTAGTCGGTTAAACTTAGTATTGGCTCATTCAGTCTCTCCTGCCTAAGCCTGCACATGAACAGCACAATACAACCAGATGCATTATGTAGGAGACATGCTACTTCAAGAATTTTGAATGGAGCTCTATGGGAGAATTGCTGGACTACCGGATCCACCATCTAAAAGAACAAAAGAACAAAGGTTAACAAGTCATGACTTTAACATATAACATAACTTAGAGGTGCTGCTGGAATCACCCTCACAGAAACAAACAGCACTACAAAACAAATCACAAAACAGAATCCCAGACGAGCCCCCATGTTACGACCTGGCTCATGGGCCGTAAACCAAACAAACCAAACTCATAACTAACAAACAGAATAACCTAGAATGAGGTGTGAATGTCTGAATATATGTGGTGCAAGTTGCATGCTAACCAAACTAAGAAACTAACCAACAACAGCATGTGTGGTGCCAGGAGGGTCACCCAGACAGTGTGTAATTGACATGCCCAGGTGTACTTAATTTGCCTAATTAGGGCCTACCCAGCCAATAAGGACCAGAGGCCTGCTGAAACAAGGCAGGGCCGTCACAATTGTTAAAAGTAGATTTTGTACAATGAATTATTGAAAGTGTCCATGTGATATGTGTAAAAACTAGGGGCGTAACGGTTCTGAAACCGAGACCGAAACCATGATACAAACGTCCGCGGTTTCGTGTCGCGGTTTCGGAAGACATAACCGCGATCCACAAACACACACACACAAAGACACACACCCAACCTGCTGTACAGGTGCAGCCTGTTAAACTCTCATATACGTTGCTACTGTAATTAAATTACAATTTTAACTTCACATTTAGCTCAAAACAGCCTTTTTATAGTTGTCAAAACGCAATACAAAGCGATTTATAGAATGTGTTCTCATTCATGGAATTAACCCTCGTCACTACGATGTCGGAGTATTGCCTTCGCTTCTTTACTCAAACGAAACATTGTGGAATAATATCACACTTTATTTTGAAACATCAATGCATGTGTGCGTAATTTTTGCTGAGAAATGACAAGACGCGCAGCGCACACACTGTGTCGTCTTTGTGGGTGGGTTAGGCATGATGCAGCAGTTACCTTTCTTGTGGGTGTCTCTTTCACAAAACTTATCTGATGTGTGTCATTATATCCATGATGTCCGCCAAGGTATGAAAACTGCCAGGTTATTTTGAATTCAGTCTCTGGACGCTGTCTGTGAATTGCCATCATGTGGTTCCAAACTGTTCGTTATTCTGCCTGCATTTTGTACTTGTAGCAATGAAGCTACAGGGTTCTTATTAGTATTCCAAATTGTAGATTTTTAAAAAAAGTGTATATTTTAAACATGAATATAGCAGCAAACAATTTCTATGTTCTATTTCTATTTTAAGTATAAAGTGGAATATTATCCTTAGCGTGGTGTTGTAACCTATTATATAGTTCTATGGTTGTAACGTAATCCGATGTCATCTAATGCTGGCACTACAGCATAGCGAATATGTGTGGGCGGCAACAAGAACATCAGAATTCATTGGCCATCTTGTGTGTGTGTTCTGAGTTTGTGTTATATTCTAAATATGCACAACAAAGTTTACTCTCGTGCACTTACGCCTCCTCCTTATTCCTGCATGCATGAATCCCTTTGTATGCTGTTTGACTCATTTCCACAATGGCCTTCTGCGGGTGTAGATCAGATTCATAATGAATTGCCCACAAGGAATATACAGATGGCCTGTTTTGTGGAAGCAAAACCTATATACAGTACATACTTGACATTAGAGCTTTGTCTGTCACCTAAAAATACAAATATGCTTGCTCAAGTCAAGAGTTAAGGTGGCTTCAGAGTATTGACTGACAGAGCCACACTGCCTCACAGAATACTTTTTTTGTCTACTCATAATGAAGTTGTATTATAATTTAACTGAAGCAGTTCTTTTTACCTGGATTCTTTTTAGAAGGGTAATAACACTGACCTGAGCCTTTCAATACTGATTGTATATGCTATCCCATTATTGAAAAGGTCAGAGAAGCTGTTTATACTGGACACAAAAGTGGATTTAGAAGATGCATACATACAAGTCTACTGTGTGTCTGTGTCCTAATTTGCTATATGACCTTTGGTTGCAATCCCACGTGTTTGTGAAATATATTGTTCAGTAAATGTTTTAAAAGGAAAAACAAAGTGAACCACCCCCAGCATTTGCATTATACAATGTAATTAGTCTGTCAAGTGTGTCATAAGCATCCCGATTTATCAGGTTCCTTCACCCAATCTGCATTCAGGTTGGTAGTTCAGCAATTGTGTCCAGATGACTGGCAATTTTAAGGGGGTCTTATTGCCTGTGTGTTTGAAAATCATCATCAAACATTGGCTGTTCTGAGTAGTGGAGGGTGCATGGTCTGATCGCGTGCTAATGATCAGAGTGACACACTTTTTTATTTTAACGCCGGTAAAATGTCAGGGATAGTTTACCGGTAAATAAAAACAAGGATTCTGCGTAATTTATTGCTTTAAATACTAAAAGACATCAATTGTGCTCGGGCTGTAATTTAGTCATATCAATTATTTTATCAAATTATCAACTGTAGTTAACAACCCAATGTTGCTCTGATTAGTTGCCCTATGTCTCTGTCCCTGGTTTCCTGTGCTGACAATGTTGCCCTGTGTACCTTGATGTACTGTAATCAGATCACATGTGCATAGCTCTAAGTAAGTCAACTCACACCTAGCATTAGCATGCGTAACCACTTAAGATTAAAATATTTTAGCCACCAGAACTAAAGCATTTAATTCCCTTCAAAATTTCAAGGTATAATAAACATAAGCCCATAGAACAAAACACTGAAGCCATAACTACAATAATATCCAACACGCGTCCCTTGCAACCCCATATTACCCACATAACTTAACAGGTGAATTGAATACCGGTAGTTGACTGCAAGTACGGTGTGCAACTGGAGAGCATTCGATGTAGTGATGGCTGCAAGGCTGAAAGCCGGAGTTTAATAATCCAAAGTAGAACTGAACGGTGAGAAGGAGCACCACCCGTACGGCGATACAAACGTTACAGCCAAGCGGAGAGAGCGGACAACCCTTCATTTGAATGCAGTAAGCGCCTCCACAGATTTGAGACTTCATGAATCAACGGCACGGCAGCGGCGGAGGTAATAATTATATAACGAACACATTTGCAAGTCGCACTGGTGCGCCTAGTTATAAAATGTAGTCGCACTGTCTCCAAAAATTGTCGGAAAATGCGACTAATTGGTCGCAGTCTGGAGCCCTGGCTCACATCAAAACAATATTCCTCCAGTGCGTCACCCCAAATTCGAAATGCATTGTAAAACAAAGCGTACTACTACAGCTTTGTTGATATGAGCTGTGGTCGCCACTTTGTTTATGTTCCTATTTACGGAGCTAGGGCTGTGTCATACAAACAAGACCATAAAAACCATAGTGCTAGGTAAAAATAATAAAACAGGTGGACCTCCTCTGTAGGACTACAAATGGAAACCAGGATGCTTCCGCTACCAAAATCTTGTACCGTTTACAGTTTCTACATTCATATGCAGATGTTTGTTTATAGAAAGTAACCTGTACTTAGAATTTCCACTTCGGAATTAGGACCCGGGATCGGATCAGCCAAGATGTTAACGGTGTGAATAGGGCTCTATTGATTTTGGCCAGTCTGCTTATAGAGGCATTGTTCGCAAAGTCTGGGTGGTTTTACCAGGCAACGTAATTGAACAAATTCATGATGTGTCAACATTTTATTACATCACCGCAGGTTAGCTCGTTTAAACTCTGTTTGTTTCTTATAGCTATTTTTTGTAATTTTGTAATATTACAATTTTGCTAATATTTAAATTCTGCCAAGGTGTCTTTGGTTTTCAGACTGGCAATGACATGTGCAAGCATTTGCATAATCAAACATATATATATAGAATAGAGTATGTAAACACTTTTCAAAATAATGTAGAAGCTATTTCCAATGTTGGACATAATGGATCCTAATTAGAAAAGGTCACTCTTTATGCTTTAGCTGCAAAAGGTACTCAGAAGGTACACAGAAATCAATTGTAATGGGTCAGTTGAATTCCCAGTTGTTTGTATTTGGTACCTTAAGAAGACAGTATTGACTCCCCATCAGGCTTGTATTAGCAACAGCTACTATATATACAGTGTAGAATATCAATGAGCTTTCAAAGTGAATACCTACAGGTTTACTACTGTATTATCCCTCTATTATTATTATTATTATTATTATAATAATAATAATATAGCACTTTTCATACAGAATTGCAGCTTTTACAGAAAAGGAATACATGCACAATCAAGCTTCCCATAAGCAAATACAGAAATATAGAAAGACAACATTAATAAAAATTGTTGATGTTGAAAATTGAATCATATTAAAAATATATAAGAACAATTAAAACAGATGCATAAAATTGTTTATAAAAAAAGGCATTTCTCTTATCCTTTTTGTTGCTATGTCAGAATGTTAGCACCATGCATATAGCACCATGATAATCCAGTGGAGGCAGTGCCAGATATTCCAGTAGCAGTTATTAGTTATCAGTAAATGTATGTTATGGGTGGTTATATCCCATTGTACCCACTAACCTCAGTGTAGGAATTACCAAGACCCCCTTGTATGCATACAAGGGTGCTGTATAGCCTCAGATATACAGACCCTGCATGTACTATAACTTCCGCCATCCAGCCTCACCTAGAGTTCGTTATTTCTAGCAGTTATTTGACATATTTTTCCCTTTCTTAATCTTATGTTATTATGTACGCCCTGACTTTAATTTATTTCTGCCATATGCATTAATTTGGTCAAAACCATTGTAAATTGATTCTAATTCATAGCTGTTAGAAATTCCTAAATAATATGCAGTATTTTGTCAGTCTGTATCTCCATGGCAGCCAGGTCTAATTCCTAACATCGTGCCAACTGAAAAGAGCAGCCATAAAGGAATGACTATTGCATTCAACTCTGGTATTGCTATTTGTTGTAGCTCTGCTCTTTCATATACATCTACTATTATACAGAGGGTTCTAGTATATTTTGTTCTGGCCTCTTCTGTTTACTTCCTACATCCCATACATCCATTTGTTCACGGCAATCTTTGTACCTTAGTTGGTGTGTACCTTAGGCCTGCCTAAATAAGGAAATGGAGGACAAATGCAAGTTTCCAATACGGAAAGCATGGCACCAACTAATTTAGGCTTATTCACTTGTAGGATGTAGTACGATGAAGGAACACATTTGATTCTGCCTATTGTATGTTTTTTGTATTACCTGCATTAAACTTTACGCTAACACTTTAGAATTATGGTACATGAATTATCATGAATTTATCCATGATCTGTGCATTACATCATGCATTAATATCTCACGAATCATCAGGAACTAGCATGACTTGAAAGTAATCATGATGATGTGCTTACCTTAGATAATGCTTTAATAAAGGCATAAGGTCATGCATGAAATACATTGAAGTCATGCTAATTGTTGATGATTCATGAGATTTTAATGCAAGAAGTAATGCACAAATTATGCATTAATTCATGCATGAATTCATGATAATTCATGTACCATTATTCTAAAGTGTTACCAACTTTACTTAGAAATGTGTTGTACCTATGTTAGTTTTGTAATGAAAATTCTATAATTTATTTTCTTTGCTTTTGCTTTCTCTAGGCAACAGTTGTCAAAAGGACATTTTGACAGTCTTCCAATATCCCCAAAGATTCCAGCTTCAACTATCAAATGTAAAGCTAAAAAAGCAAGTCCGCCAGTAAGGGATGGCACCATCCTGAGTCACTTTTTCCACAAGGGGCCCAAAACGTCCACTTCTGCCAAAGAAATGGTGCGAGTTGCTTCTGCCCAGTTTACTTTAAAGGAGAAAATGCAGCATGCTACAAATGATGTTGACACAGCCCTACCTGTGGCAGTACAGGAAGAGCCATTGGAACAGGAGTTGTCTGCCCACAACATGGTGTCAGTTAAGACAGAGAAGACAGATGTTTATTTCCCAGTGGCACAGCCATCCAAGGCTGGTTCCCTGTCACCATTAGAAGATATAAAACCAGTGATCAAAGGTGAATCCTTTGTTTGTTGAGTCAGGAGGTTCAAGGGTCTTTCACACCTATGGCTTGTGTTTGCGTTGTTACGGATCAGGGGCTGAATCGATGCATTTTGCGCTTGTTCCTGGGTTCAATTGTGTTCACACTTCACACGGTGAAATGTAAAGCAGAACAAAACATGTAAACATGGCAGATGACACCGGCATTGTAGAAATTTTTTAGGTTGTCGATAACACAATCTTTTTTACTTTTTACATTATGTCAGTCTCGACGGCTGTTTGGATGTCTGTTCTGAAGCTAGTATCAACAATGGAGCATCAATAGCATTGGCCATGGTTTTTATAGCTATTCTTTGGGTTGTAGCTAGCTAGTTGTCCCGCTTCACTAGGCTGACTGTGTTCTCACCGCAAACAAATTGCTATAGAGTTGATTGGAAAATTGCTGAGACTTAACCTGACGGTGGTTTGGTACACAGCCATCTGGGAAGCCATTAATTGAAACTGATTAGAAATAGGCAGGCATTTAGTTGGATACGTGATTGGATGAACTGACGGTGATTGTCTAGCACCGTTGGTTAATGTCACATTTAACTACACCCATAGCTGCTAGTATGATGCTGATTGGTCCAAGCTACCATGATTTGGACTTGCCGCAACAATTTTAAGTGGTTTAGACGAATTGAGTTGAACTGAAGCTAGCCGACCCACCCCGTCATCTGTCCGCTTGATTTGCTCTGAAACAGTGCGTGTTTCACTTGTCTAAATTAACATATTTTTTTGGGGGGGGAAACGCTCTACATTCCGATTAAATTGCTCCAAATGAGCCAGGTGTGAAAGCTCCCCATTAGTACTTTTAAATGTTAATATAGAATACATTATTACCATACATTAATTGTAATAATTCTAATAGTAAGGCTGTAAGTCCATCTACAACAGGGGTGCCCAATCCTGGTCCTGGAAAGCTACTGCCTTGCATGGTAAATGGTAAATGGACGGCATTTACATAGCGCTTTTCTAACCTTCCGGCCATCCAAGCACTGTACAGTATTGTCTCGCATTCATCCATTCACACACACATTCATACACCGATGGTGATTGCTGCCATGCAAGGTGCGACCAACCACCGGGAGCAGTTAGGATTAGATGTCTTGCTCAAGAACACCTCGACACTGTGAGGAGTTAGTAGGGATCGAACCTGCTCTATTCACTGCGCCACTGTTGCCCCATGTTTTAGATGTCTCCCTGCTCCAACACACCTGATTCAAATGAATGGGTCGTTATCAGGCTTATGCAGAGACTGATAACGACTCATTCATTAGAATCAGGTGTGATGGAGCAGGGAGACATCTAAAACATGCAGGGCAGGTTACCTCTCCAGGACCAGGATTGGGCACCCCTGATCTACAAGATGGGAGCTGATCCATAGCACTTTATTTCTTGTTCCTCTGTTATTTGCAGTCTACTCACATTATGCCTCTTATCACAGTTGAGTGCCCCGTGTGCTCTGTGGGAATCTCGCAACATTTTATCAACAAGCACTTGGACACATGCCTCGCCAGCGGGGAGAAGAAGGAGAGCCTAAGGAGGTACCAAACATAACAGCATATCACTGACAGAAATCACAGAAAACAATGCCAGCCCATATAGTCCTGCTCTACAGTAACAAGAATAGGAAATGTATGTATTCCATACCACTGGCTGACTGCAGCTAAAATCTGTGTTAAATAATTCACATTTTATTTGCATTAAAGTAGGTTAAACAAGTGTCTTTGTTACATAAATATGCTTAAATGTTTTTGTTGCAGGTTATTCAAAAATCCAAATGCATTATTAATCACTGTAAAAAAAAAAGGAGTTATACAATTTGATTTCAGAAAGTGGGTTTGGTTAAATACATTTCTTTCTACCAGGATATGGGGATATGAAATCCAAGTGTAAATATGTAAATTTGGCCTTTGTGAATTTTAAGCATTAGAACTTGGGTTAGTGCTTCTGTTCCATATTCCTTACTAAGATATTCAGCAGGCAGCACAGTAGGTTAAATCACTAGGTAGGAATTTAGAGCTATAAATGTAGTGTAATTTGTTAGAATTGCCAGCTACTGTATCAGTGAGGGAGCTATCTGAGAATATTTGCCATTGTCACAGATGGCGTATAGAGGCCCCTGCCTCTAAGTCATATAGCAGCGCCCAGCATATCTACATTGCCTGTCAATCACATGAATGCATGCACACAGTTACAACAGGTTTCAATTATGTTTCAGTGGCAGACCGAAGGGCTCCAGAGGCAGGGAGAAGGGGAGGGGTGGGCTTTTGGGGTGTTTGCTTTCAAACGCTTACTTTTGTTCTTTTTAGCTATCTTTAGTTGCTACTGTCAAATCCCACCTGTAGCAGCTTTAATATGTATGTAGTCTTGAAAAGCTCTTAGAAATTATTCGTATCGCCATTAATTTAAAGCCAGCTGATGTCAGTTTTCATGACAGACATTGTGAGTGTATGTGTCTTGTGTATTCTCTTTTAATGCCCCTTCAAATTTGTCTTCATAAGAGGCTTTTAATGCATGGTTTTCTAAAATGATTAATGCACCGCTTCAGATTTGTAGATTTTAACAATTTGATGTGTTGCATGACTGCATGGTACATAATCTATGGTGGACCTTGATGTCATAATGATGGATTACACAGCTTTAAACACTGCTGACCTAAGTTTGGCTGGAGAGAGATTTGTCTATGCTACAAACTCTTTCTCTGACCACACCATTACAGCACATTGTCGCGACCTGGCTCACATGGCGCACAACATGTCGTCACAACATGCAAATTGTTTCTACTGTCCTGTGTGCTTATTATGGATAATTTACATCAACCCTACAGTGGGCTGTCTGTAGTGAATGCAAGTGCTGACTAACACTGGTACTGTCAATGTGACCCCTTTTATACTTTTTGTATGACTATTCTCATGGTAATGACTTGGGCCAGCAGAGTATGTAGATGTATTCAGAACCATTCCCTTGCACTATACTGTACATAGTGTAATTTTTAGGGTTTAGTATTTTCTATACTCGTGGATCATTTTGTGCGACTACTAACAGACATATTAAGTAAGTTCTGCCTTATTTGTATATGTTACTGCCTATCCCTTTACTTGAGCACAAGTTTAAAAAAAATCAATTGGCACAGTTGTCAAATGTTACTCTGTATTGGCTAATTACATTAACAAATATTTTACTTCTATTAAATGCTGTGTATCATGTTGACTTCTGTTAGATTTAGACTAATATGACACATGAGGAGACTTACTGCAGATTATTCAAAGAAGAGATGCTGGCACCTTTTACACAGTGCGGGATTGTGGGTAGACACTACTACAGTAGTACAGCTAGAATTGGGACAGATTTAATTGGAGGAACATCATCAGTGTTGCAGACAACGTTTGCACACACTATAGGACATGGGGAAGGGGTTTTTAATGCAGCTTGAGTGGTAATTGTTTCCTGCGCCATTGAGCACCCCTCTCCCCCTTCCCAAACACCCCCACACCCCCAGCCTGCACTGCCTGCTTGTCCCTGGAGTAAACCAGTGTGTATTCGTGTTGCAGCTCTGGAGGCAGTTCTGGGTGCAACAGGAGGCGGCCGATGGGGAAGCTGGTGTATAACCTGCTGTCCATGCAGGAGCTGAAGAGGAAGCTGAAGGAGTGCCACATGTCTGTGCAGGGAACCCGTGATCAGCTGGTCAAGAGGCACCAGGAGTTTGTTCATATGTACAATGCCCAGTGTGACTCACTCAACCCCAAATCAGGTGAGAGCCTCTGCTGTTCATGACCACTTGGTGCCATGCAAATATGCATATACATCTGCAATGTTTTTCCCAGATGTCTGTTCTGGATGAGGTTTGTCTGTAGTTTCTCACAGAACGCAGAAAAGGCAACGCAAGACAATACAGAGTTTATTTAGCACTGTATTTTGTGTAAACCAATTACCTCATGATATCAGCCTTATTTGGCCACAGTGACATTTCAGGTTAAATGCAATTATGTAGCTAAATGTCTGATGAAGTACTGTACATCTGGGTCTTGAATGATATCTCCATTTTGGAGGTTCTCTCCATTTTGTTTGGTTTAGTCATCTTCTGTTATGTTGCTACTTTGCTTCTATAACTTCTAATTGCTCATATGACAGGATTACTTAACTTATCACTACAGTGCAGGAACAATCTGCCTTTTATTCAAGCATCAAGGTTGCATCCAGCATAATCAGATATTATTTAAGCCATGAGTGTGACATTAGCCTTGGCCGATTCTTTCACTCATTTATTACCAGTGGTGCATTGTGAGAGAATCAATGGTACAGTGAATCATTTCCTGTAGAGATTGAGGAATGTTTCTCCATGGCTTTTATTGTTGTTTGATTCACAGATTGGCCTTAACATCAGTCTGCTCACACTTCTTACAAGCTTTGAATGATAGACATTTTTATCCAGTGTAGTAGCAGTAGGAATGTAGTATTTAAATAATGATTAAAATCTGGTATATAATTCACATTTTATTTGCATTAAAGTAGGTTAAACAAGTGTCTTTGTTACATAAATATGCTTAAATGTTTTTGTTGCAGGTTATTCAAAAATCCAAATGCATTATTAATCACTGTAAAAAAAAAAGGAGTTATACAATTTGATTTCAGAAAGTGGGTTTGGTTAAATACATTTCTTTCTACCAGGATATGGGGATATGAAATCCAAGTGTAAATATGTAAATTTGGCCTTTGTGAATTTTAAGCATTAGAACTTGGGTTAGTGCTTCTGTTCCATATTCCTTACTAAGATATTCAGCAGGCAGCACAGTAGGTTAAATCACTAGGTAGGAATTTAGAGCTATAAATGTAGTGTAATTTGTTAGAATTGCCAGCTACTGTATCAGTGAGGGAACTATCTGTGATAATATTTGCCATTGTCACAGATGGCGTATAGAGACCCCTGCCTCTAAGTCATATAGCAGCGCCCAGCATATCTACATTGCCATTTCCATTTTGTTTGGTTTAGTCATCTTCTGTTAAGTTGCTACTTTGCTTCTATAACTTCTAATTGCTCATATGACGGGATTACTTAACTTATCACTACAGTGCAGGAACAATCTGCATTTTATTCAAGCATCAAGGTTGCAGGTTCGTATAGCAAAAATACAGTTAATAAACAGATAATATTTTTGATATCCATGGTCTTAAAGGTCTTTCCATATTTTTTTAACAGTTTATGAGATTGCCAAAGACGTGGAGGCCAATGAGAAGACAAAATGTCAGCTTCAAGGGAAAGCCAAACCGGTGCGTAGTAACACATTAATTACACTTGTTTTGTCTTTTTAAAGAATGGTAATCTTATATTATTGATCAGCTGGTTAAAACTATAGTGACCCAAATGTAACTAAGCTTTATGGATCCTTTTATTCCCCCACTATTATTTCAGATCTTGGTTTTCTCAAAAAATCAAACTCAAGAAGAAATTGACGAGTTGCATTCAAATTACAGTAAGTAATACTTAAAGGGATCTATATGATATTCTGCCATTAGATGTCGCACTAAGCGCACCAGGAACCAGCATCTCAAACAAACACAAATGCTCTGTGGGCCACACACACATATGCCCTAACAAGCAGGCGCATCCAGCTGGCTATGAGAACAAAGCAACAGAGCAGCTCAGATTACAACACACACATGAATGTGTGTGTAAATGGGTCAATGTGAGGCAATGCTGTACAGCGCTTTGAGTGGCCAGAAGGTTACAAAAGCACTACTGTATATAAATGCAGTCCATTTGCCATTTACCATGATATTCTCTGCTCAGGATGCAGTAACTCCACCATACCGTAGGGCTAGGTACAGTATTACCAAGGACCTTGCAATACAATATGTATCACGTGTCACGATACGTATCACGATACATTGCAGTAGGATAAATATTGTAATTTGCAATACAGGGTTTTTCCTGCATCTGACTCAAATAAATTGGTTGTTATCAGTCTCTGCAGAAGCCTGATTACAACTCATTCATTAGAATCAAGTGTGTTGGAGCAGGGAGACATCTTAGACCTGCAGGGCAGTGGCCCTCCAGGACCAGGATTGGGGACCCCTGTTCTATAGAAACCTGATTCCCTTATCTTTCACGTAACTTTTACTTTGAGAATATACACTATTTTGCCATACATTTTGGGACCCCTATGAAAGATAAATCAAGAGGAGAGGTTACCCTGCCCGGAGGAAGCCCGGGGCCCCCGTCTGGAGCCAGGGCCAGAGGGAGGGCTTGTTTGAGGGCTGGGTTTGCCACGGAGCCCAGCCGGGCACAGCCCAAAGAAGCAACGTGGCACCATCCTCCTCTTCATGCTATGGGCCCACCACTCGTGGGAGGAACCATAGGAGTCGGGTGCGCTGTCAAATGGGTGGCAGCGAAGGTCAGGGACCTTGACGGACCAGACCCGGGCAGCAGAGGCTGGCTCTGGGGACGTGGAACGTCACCTCACTGTGGGGGAAGGAGCCAGAA
>JAODTR010087502.1:0-14240 GCA_025399935.1 Amblyopsis rosae | reverse complement strand
CTTGCTGAAGCTGCTGCCCCCGCGACCCGACTCCGGATAAGCGGATGAAGATGGATGGATGGATGGATGGATGCATGCATTTTGACTAGCTTGTTGGTAGACAATGACACAAAGACTTGTTCATCGACGTACATATTTTCTTTTGAGGGATAGACTAAATACTTTTGTTAAATTACATGCTTTTGCAGATACAGTACTGTAATACATTGTGTTATGTTTGTATGAATAGTTTCGAGAAATTATTGTAACAAGCAGTCGAAAAACTTACCAAAGCGAGAAAAAACTCTTTTGTGCTATGAAATTGTTTCCTGTTTTCTTTCTGAATCACAATTACATAATTTGTTGACAGACCCAAAAGTACATTTTCATCAAAAATGTAGCCATATTGTACATCAGACAATACCAACAGAATGCAGTTTTATATTGACAACACGACTAAGCAGTTTGACACAACTGAGCAACGCGTTTGTCAACAATGACACAAGGACTTGACATTATGATGGCAATGACATGTTCATTGATGTAAAAAAGTGCATTTGACAGATAGACTAAGGATTTTGAGCAAGTTACAAGCTTTTGACGGAAATACATTGCGTTTTGCCGTTTGTACGAATTGTTTTGAGAAATGTACAGGCTGGTTTGCAACTGTTAAAGACTGAATCGAAAAATGTACAAACACGACTAAGAAATACTGTAAAATATCCTTAGGGTTTGACTGGTACACTTGAGCCACTCGTGCATCATCAAATCACTTGATGTTAACGGGGTCCCCTCTCAGCTCTCCTCCCTCAGCTCCATGATTACGTTTTAGCATTTTTCAACGTTGTGCAGTGGGCGGAGTCAGGCTCAGAGCTGGGGTGCAGTCGCACTTTAAAAGGTGTGTGTGTGGCCTCGCCCCCCCCCCGACCCACGCGCCCATCACGTACCCATCACGCCTTACCTTCCTGGGCACGGCCCTGCCGATGGCAACGGCGGGCGTGGAGCAGAACAGGCCCACGTTGACCCCTGGTGTGGCGAAGGTCGACTTCTCCGTTGCCACGCCGATGTCGCAGCTGGCCACCAGCTGGCAGCCGGCCGCCGTGGCAACGCCGTTAACCATGGCGATCACAGGCACAGGCACGTCTTGGATGAGAGCCATGACCTTCAGCGCAGGAATTAGGAAGACATAGTGTTAACAGTGTGTGTGTGTGTGTGTGTGTGTGTGTGTGTGTACAGAGAGGATTAGAGGGACAGACATACAGACATGTGTAACAGGGTCAGTTATATAGTAGCAATAAATGTATGTAAATATAATAATTACCCAAAATATGTTTATAGTTTTAACCTGACATGCCTTCAGTTAATCTGTGGAACGTTTAAGATCATTCACCGTTCCTGCGTTCCTTAAATGTTGTGACACTGTGTATATAAATAACCTCTCCCGCCGACAGCTCTCCCCTTTTCCTCTCCCGCCGACAGCTCTCCCCTTTTGTTGTTGATCTCCATGGGAGAGGTAAACTACGCTGTCATTTATTTCTGTTTGCTAGCTTAAGTTTTTGTGGAGTTTACTCGTTTTACTTACTAGTTTTTGTCATTTAATTTATGTAGAAACTGGGCGGAGAGTTGACTGGAGGAATTGTATTTTGTTTTACTATTTGTCAGGTATGTTTTAAATGTATCCCCTTTTGTTGTTGATCTCCATGGGAGAGGAACTGGGCGGAGAGTTGACTAGAGGAATTGTATTTTGTTTTACTATTTGTCAGAGAATTAAATGGAGACTGCCTCCGAGAGTGTTTTGGTGTGGGTGTCCGTTCTTCACAACACAACGCAAGACTGACCGATTACACTTGTATAAAAAGCTTAGTGTTGTCCTTAGAAATTAAGCACTTTACTACATTGGCTATTAGCAGTTATCTTTGAGGCTTGAATTATATCTTTGTAATGTCCTGGCCTCTTAGCACCAATGATATGATGATGCTGTCATTATCATAGCAGAATGTCTTTTGCTTACGATTGCTGGCATCGTGTGACCTGTTCATCTACTGACAAATGTACCAGATGTGAAGTAGCTTTGGACAGAAGCGTCGGCTAAATACATGTGAATCAAGCACACCTCTGAGCAGGTCTGGAACACCTGTGCGTGGTGTTCTCTGCCCTGTTCCGATGTCAGCTCCTTCAGGTCGTGTCCAGAGGAAAACACCGGTCCTGTTGCTGAAACATACAGTTTCAAAAGGTGTATGGATTGTAAGCATAGCAGCATAGGCTAGACACACACGCGGCATACGTAATGTATACCTGATATGATGATAACTCTGACATCTTCACTGTCAACATCAGACAAGATATTCTCTCTCAGGGACTCTAACATGGGCAAAGAAAGGGCATTCCTCTTTTTGGGATTGTTGAGAATAATTCTCCTGAAAAAGAAAAAGGTTTAGACACATGGGTGAAATGGACATCACAGCAGCCAATATTCGCCTTTGTATCTAGACGGCCTATATGAACATCATCATGTTAGTTAGACATACAGTAGCATATCTTATATGCTAAACAAGGATGTTTGACATATCAAACAAACACACGTTTTTTACACATTATATGCTACATTAATTATAGACAATATACATATTTCGAAGTACTGTAGTCCAACTAACATGATGGCCGCCTAAAAAATGTATATATTTTTGAATTATCCTTATTTTATAGTATTTCACATGCTCTGTGCCCTTGATTATAACCCCTCTTGTCAAACCCGCTGATGTTTATGTGTCCAACAAGCGCTCACCATAACTACTGCCTGAATAGATATTAGATTATTTTAAATGCATAATCTGTTATTTATTGCAACCAGTTTAACAATCTGGAACCATGCAATTACTTTCAGGCTGAACGAACTGCTGTAACAGTTGATCACAATTGCATTCCTCAATATAACAGTCAGTAATGGTAGCAAATCAGTTAACCTTATTCCATTGTCCTGTTGTCTGAGTGTCAGCGGCTGCGTGGGAGCTTGCGTGCTTGTGAACCGAGCTCCAGCCAGACCAACCAGTCTGCTGATCTGAACACAACCCACAGACCTGAACAAGAGATTTGACGCCATACCTTTGGGGATTAGCGTTACACTTTGTGAAACTATGGAAAACCGAAACTCTTCCGGTCTGCCGGCCGAGTCCGACAGCTTTGTTTTCACAATAAAGGTCCTCATCGGTAATAGCATAATTGTCCACGAGATGGCGCTGACGAGCAAGTTACATAACAATCATTAGTCCGCCTCAATCTTTACCATTATCATTTTCAACACGAATTCTACCACACACATAACATGTGCGTGTTTGGTTATGTATTCCATGCTTTTGATTTCTGTTACTATGAGTAATTCTTCCCAAGAACACATGGCATTTAGCACAATACCAAAACGTGTTAGACTACAGCAGTTTATGAATAATGTCCGAGTGAATCATAGTATCACGTCCTATCCATACGCATGGTGCTCACTAGCGTATCCAATTATAACCCGTTATGCATGTTCAACGTGACTACCAATATAAGTCATGGTGTCTGACAAGCATTACAACCTGTCCAGAATGACACCGCCCTGTCCTCCACAAAACGGTGTTGGGTGGGGTTGACTGATTGTAGGAATAGCCGACTGTAAAAGCACGCCACAGCGCGCAGAACTTACAGTGACGAACACGGCATTAACGACTGGAGTCAGATAGTGAATATCGTCTCCATCGTGATGAAGAGTTGGAAGTGCTTTAGGGTAAGTCGCGTCCAGATTTTTTGCTCTTCAGGCAAAGTTCTCTTTCTTTTATTGTCTTATTTATAGGCCTATATTTAGGTCACCTAAAATATTTAGGTTTTTAACGATAGGCTAGTTTTACACTTATGAAATAAATAGCCTATGCTGTAGACATCAATATGGAATTCTAACCATGGCCCAAGTTTAAATTGTTCCAGATAGAAAAATAGCCAATAGCCTAAGAATAATGTATTAGGCTATATTGTTATAATATAATGCAGTGCTGCTAACATTTTAATGACCAGCAACATTAAACCGATAGTCAATGTTAGTTAGTTAGACTACCTTACCCAGTAGACTAACTTAAAGAACACCGTTATTCTGAACGATGTATACGTGGACATATAGCGTAGCTATTGGTCCTGGTGGAAAGTCAACAGCAGCTTCAGCTATCTTAAGACCTTGAGGCAGGAAGTAGGTGTCAGATGAATTAAAGGTTTGTATTTGCAACTCAGAGGTGGGAAAACAGGTCCTACATGTGCTGAGTAAAGCCCACATAACATACTGTATGAGTCTATAGCGGCTACATTCCTACTGAGAGCAGTATGTCAAGCCACTCAACAACATCTTAGTGATGTTTCATTAAATCCAAATGCCTTTTCCTCCTGACAGCAAGATGTCTACATCTGTTTTTCAGATCTTGGCTGTGAAGGGCGTGTTAGATGATCCTTCGGACTGAGAGCGGACACAAATTATTGGATTGCTACAGCATCCGCCCAGGAACTTCAGAGACACCCCTTTGAGATGTCCAAAGGCCAGCTGACCTCTAACCCCGTCGCCATGGATGTTCGCCTGCAGCAGAACTCTCAGCTCCACTTCGGCATCAACGGGGGCCCTCACAGAGATGCCAAAGCACGCGTAAGTACAGTAGAGCAGGCAGGGGTCAAGACCCCCCCCACCCACCTTAAAACACGCACACACACACACACACACACACACACACACACATGCATGAGCACACACGCACATAAACACATTACCACCTGTGGTTCACTGGATGCTCCCCATAGATGTGAACATATTATTTATATTATTATTATTATTATTATTACTATATTAAATAAACATGCATATAGACGGTTATTGTTCTGGCAAAAGTTCATAGGTTAAAAAGGACCACTTTGCTATATAGACCTGTTATTGTAAAAACATAATTCTGTTGTAATAAGTTTGTCCACCATGGGGTTTAGAGCCTTCAGCCGCTCTGCTCCCCGTGTCTGGAACTCCCTTCCACCAGACATTCGTAACATTGACTCTCTTCCCATTTTTAAAACTCGATTAAAAACACATATTTTTAAATTGGCATACTCCACATGATCACTGCTCATCTGGATGGAGCAATCTTCTGTTTTCTTAATTAAGTTTTGAACCTTGCTGATTTTATGTCCTGTATTGTATTTAATGCTATTATTGTCCCATTGATATTTATTTCTGTTTTGTAAGGTGACCTTGGGTGCTTTGAAAGGCGCCTATAAATAAAATGTATTATTATTATTATTTATTATTATTTATAATTCTATTAATTGCTCCAGATTATTAGACTTTTATTAGGCTCTTGTTGCAGTGCCTACGCCTACCTCAGTCAGCTAAAGGTGGCGTCAGGAATTTTGGAGAAAGATTGTTGATATCGATGTTGAAGTCGATCACCTTCAATGACATAGGGTGTTCTCTCAGAAGGATAGGAAACGCATTGCATGTGGTGCATTGCGGTGAAGTCCGCACCACTTTGTTTGTGTTCCCATTTACAGAGATCGGGCCGTGCAGAAACACCATAATATGTTTTTTGGCATGCACACATAACGGGCAGATAGTGTGCCGTGAAGCGATATTAACTGAATTAGACAAAAAGTGTTTGCTTACAATCGCTGACTGCATCTTCAGGAGCTGATCCTCACGGCATACATCTGTACAATGCACATCCACCTGGAGAGATGTTGTGTTTACAACACAGCCTGTCCCTGCTGACAAAGGCAAGAATGCTCTCGCTTGAGTGCCACAGCGATGACACACGCGCGCACACACACACGCACACACACACACCGTACGGGCCACAAACCAACCGGTTTATCTGCAGTATTGTGTTGTGTTGTGGGCCTTGGTGCATAACTACAATAGGAAGCATTCCCGCTCACTGAAACCCTGCCTATCGGTTTATCTCGTATTAGTTTCACCTGGGTGTAGCCAGAGCAGCTGGCTGTAAGGCTGTGGATAAAATAACACACACTTTTGTTTACTTTTGATCCAACTGTATATCAGTCAGTGACTGATCGATATCCTGTCGCCGTAGCAACCTTGTTTTGAGTCAGCCACTGACTGAAGGTCACAGCCTTACCAAGTATGAGTGTTACATCTGCGCATTGCCAATGTAATTACAACGTATATCAAAGCACACAGTACAGTAAGGTTGTATATGTGTGTGTGTTGCTGTATTTTTGTTTATTTGTTAATTATTTGCCACATTTTTGTATATTAGGCTTATTGGTGTCATTGTTTTAAACTAACAGACTTCATAGCATTCCATACTTCCACTTGAATCAGAGCGATGAGGACACACCAACACAACACTGACTAAAACAGATGCACCGGGATAGAACATCACTAGTAGTAGTGTAGAGTCAGGTCAGTTGAATCTGTGAACTCTTTTAGGCCCCCCTTGTTTTAAACTTTTTTTACTATACTTAGATTTTTCCTAGTGTTTTTGTATTAACTGGTATAATGTATATTGTATTGTATTTGCCCTTGTGAACGCACTCTGTGTGTGGATTTGAAAAGTGCTCTATAAATAAAGCGTATCATTGTTATAATTAAGTAAAAAAGAACAACAACAAGCTGACTTGTCTGTCTTTAAAGGTAAAGGTGCTTTTATTGTCAAGAGACGTCAGAACGGAGCGGTAAATCCCCGGTCCCCCAGTCACAGAAGCACTGCTGATACCAGACCCCCGATTGTGTTGTAGAGCAAGAACAGAGGCTGGCGGGATGGAGCAGGGGAAATCTAGGTTAGGGTTGTTCCCATTGAAAAGAAGGAGCATTCTGGTAAAATACTGGGCGAGGGAGAAGTTGGGAAGGTCGGGACAGAGGAAACAAACAGCTCTGTGTTCTCGCTGTGCACACGCACACACACGCACACACACACGCACGCACGCACACCTGCAGCATGGGATTGGTCCAGAGGAGTGAAAGCAGCACCCTCGTCGTGGCCATGAATAGAGAGGTCATGTTGTATAACAAACCTTCCATTGCCCTACCTTGAGAGACAACCAAGAAGGTAATGGTTTGCCGCATAAGATTAGAGGGGCCTTGGTAAGTGCCAAGCTATTGCCGCTGTATTTATGTTGCTTCTCAGCATTCTGATCGAGGAAGGACCTGCCACAGTAGTCAACAGCTGACTCTGTGACGATGTCATGACATGAACGTCACTGTGCTCCTATAACGGCACATTTCGCCACATAACGGCACATTTCCGAGCCGCAGAAACACGCTCATGTTTGTCGTCGACCCCAGCAGGGGGACAATTCCATGCAGGTCCTGAGCCAGGACGAGCGAGAGTGCCTGCTGTTCTTCGACGAGACCATCGTTTCCCTGGAGGAGAGCTTGGAGGACGAGGGGGAGCGCAGACCCAAGTCAGCGGGGGTCCAGAGGAGCCGAGCTGCTGCTGCTGCTGTGAGCGATAGGGTCGATGGGATGCCCTCGTATCCCCCACCCCCCCCTGTACTCAGTCCAAGCCTGGGTCCAACACAGAGACACGGTCCAGGCCATAAGGACCAGGACATTATCGATCTGGTCCAGCCAGGACCGGATGTACTCCAGAACAGAGTGGCACACATTGATCCACCCAAAACAGGTATTGTACCACCACACCAGTCAACGTTTTATTCTGTTGAGATTAGGCCACTTGGAGGACTAATAAGACACAAACTAATAAACTTTTACAATTTTATGTATTTTTTTAACCATTATTTTTACCGCCCTGACATTTATTTTTTTCTACATTTCTGTATTTACTTAATCCGTTGCTTTGACAAATTTTGAGCTGCAATTCCTGTATGAAAATGGGAGGTTTTAGATTTTAGAGATAAAAGCATAAAGGAACATCAGTTAGTGTGCTACATGTTGAGTTGAATGATGTGGTTCTGAGGTGGATGTTGAAGTGACTGCTTCAGTACACTCTTGCGTGGCGCTAACCCTATAAATCCTCCCTTTTCCAGACTTCCAGAGTCTCCGGGCGACCGCAGACGCCCACTTTGAGAATAAGCCAAGGCGTGAATCAACTGACTCCTTGCCTTCCGAGTACAACCCTCCCTTACCCGGGAACTTCCACGGGTCTGCGGACGTCCACTACCATCCTCCGGGCTGTATCCCCACCCCGGTCCTCATCGCACACCAGATTGCTGAGCACCGAGGTGGAGGAAGCTCCGGTCTACACCCCTCGTCTCTCCTCCGTCACAGGAGCCTCGATGGCGAGAGGCCGCCGGGCTTTGCAGAACATTCGGTCAGGCAGGGCCCGCCCACCTCAGCCAAGCCGAGCCGTTTCCCCAGCAACATCAACGTTGTGGTAGGCAGCAAGGAGCATCACAACCAGTCCAACGTCAACATCCATGAGAGGCAGGCGCAGATGCTGGCGAACCTCACAGGCACGTCACATCCGCTGGAACAACAACATCCACATCAAGACGCATTCACGCAAGCCGCGCGCATTCTTCCCACCCGCAGCATCTCCTTCAGGGACCCCACGCCAGACAAGTCCAGGACAGAGGCCCTGTCTAAGCTGGGCCTGAACAGGAGTCGCGCCATGTCTGGGGGCACATCCGTCTGTGTGACCCCCGGCGTGAGTTCCCCACCGCGCATGCCCACAAAACCCAGCGTCAGGACTCCCAGTCCGCCTCAAGCCAAACGTCCGGAGAGCAGCTCTGCGAGCGGCGGCAGAGACAAGCCGTTTCAGATGAACCTTTCCCCGCTCGCAGTGACCCCGCGGAGCACCTTCCACCAGCCCTCCACTCCCAGGCAGAGCAAGCCGGTCACCCCTCCGGCCGAGTTCACCTCGTTGGACTTCAACAGCTACGGCGGGAGGTCCGTGGTGGTCAACCCTTCCGCCGCCTACGGGGAGCCTGCGGCGGCCCCTCCAAGTGCCGTGCCGCCCGCGCTGGAGGGGCCCACCGACTTCAACAGCTACGGCGGGAAGTCCAAGGTCATGACCCCCGCCAGGAGCGACCTGCCGGACATCTTGAGCTCCCACATAGACAGGAGCGCGGCTGCCCAAACGGAGGCCGTCCCCGCTGAGCACAACAGCTACGGGGTGCGGAGCCGAACCATAACCCCCTCGAAGTCCGTCTCCCACAGCACGCCGCGGACACCCAAGTCCCCTCCGCCTTCCACGGCCCCCAAGCCTGCCCGCCATCACAGCTTGGTGAACCCACAGCAGAAAGGAGGCTTGGCGCGGCCCCCTTCCCCACCGGAGCCCCGGCGGAAGTCGTCCGTCTCCAAGGTGCCGGCGTTCCGCTCCCAGGGCATCACAGTGCAGTTTTCTGGCCGCGGAGCAACGGACGAGTCGCGCAGGGACGCTCTGAGGAAGCTGGGGCTGCTGAAAGACGAGTGCTAAGACCCTCAGACTCTCTTCCTACAGTAGTCTTCTGAAGCTAGATCCTGACGGAGGATATTTCTAGAAGTCTCTTTGTGTGTGTGTGTGTGTGTGTGTGTGTGTGAGAGAGGGAGGGAGAGAGAGAGGGAGAGAGAGAAAGGTGTGGTAACAGGGAGATCTGCATGATACAGTGGAATGGAGTCAGATCTACATGTGTGACCAGTACAGCCTGTTTTATAGTTCCTGGTATACAAGACATTCCGGAAAACGAGTCTAACGGCGTGGCTACACACCCCCAACACAAGGAATCTGTGCCTTGTGTCACATTGCCTGTTTAAGCAACTCTTAAAATACACACTTCATTTTCTATACCGTATTAATCCCCATGAAGGTAATATATTGAGGTGCTGTAGAAACATGTTAACCTCTTGTGATGTTGGTTCACTGTTTCTCCTCTAAAAGATTGGATGCAAATGCAATAATATACCTTATTTTGTTTTGTTTTTTACAATGCCTATTTGCAAGCTGCGGCCATCAATAATAGTCCCGAGCAGGCTGTGAAAGTTTACCGTACCCGTTACCTGAGACCTCAAGGCCTTGCGTTTTCATTTACTGACGACTAGGGCATTGCTGTCAGTAGTTAGGCATGTGAGTTTCTATTAGTGTTTTCATACATATTGAACGAGGATGAGATGAATGCACTTTCCTTGAAAGCAGTTTAATCATTTGTAGCGATCAAACTTAAAGAGGTATTTACAGTATGCCACTCCACAAACACGGTCTTACTTTAACTAACCGTAACAGTGGGATCTGACAGACCTGTATGTATGTTGATGAAGAATGTCTTGGATGGAGAATCATATTCTTATGTGCTAAATGCAGACTTGGCTGGAGGATGTTTATACAAGGCGGGTTAGCCTCCTACGCAAACCACAGACTTGCTGTTGTGGGGTGAACTACTACTTTTTTTACTTCAGTAAGATTTTGGTAAATGAGATGTTGTACTCCTTAAGAAATGGGCGAGCACTGCCATTGTGCCGAAACAAACGCTAACCACAGAATGTAAATATGGCTTTTGCTCCTCGACTATGACATTCTGTTATTTACCTGTCACATTGTAATGTTTATCTCTTGTCAACCTTGCTGTGCATAACCATATTTGTGTGTGTGTGCGCGCGCGCGCGCGCATGCATGTATCCAGTACGTCTATTTGTGTTACGGTTTAAACCAGACTCCGGCCTCTGTGGTAAATCCACAGTAACTTGTGAAGTAATACCGCGCAGCCCTGCCAAATATAGCATGGCTGTGTGGCGCTCTCTCTCGTGAACTTTGTTTACAGACTCCGGTTTTTGTAGTTAATCTACAATTATTTTGAAGTATCCAGTGGTGCGTGCGTGTATGCATGTGTGTATGGCAACCTCCCAGACAATGCAGGTCACTCAGTTAGCAGGTCTACACCGGACATGGTTACGAGGATATCCAATATGTGAATGGGGGTGGGTGGAGTCTACACCTGAGGTTTGACGCTATGGAAACAACCGTTGCTTGGTTTGCATTATTACAGATTAATAAAATGTCTATGCATATTTCCTCTGTATATATGCATCTACTGTTACATTTTTGTAAACATTTAATAATAATAATAAAAAGTGTAACAGGCCATAATTTGTTTTATTTTTTACTGAACTATGGAATGTAAAGAATTAAAAGATAACCTGTCATGATTGACCGGATGGGAAAGTCAAAACTAAGTGGATTAATGATCACACCAGCCTTTATAGAGATTTGGAGGTCTTGACATGTGGCCTACCTAACCCCACAGAAACAGGCTGTGTGTAAGTCTTCAACACAGAGGCTCTCTGTTCTGTGGACCTGGGGGGGGAGGGGATGTTTGGAGGGCCCACCACTGAGCCTATAATGAGCATGGCAAGCGCCTCTTAATCAAACTAAAAGCAATCAATATATTACATTTAGCAGTGGTAGAAATAGTGATCAATTTCACTTGTATAGTCAGCTATTGCAGGCTAATTGTAAGCTAATAGGCTTCACTTTGTTTTTTGTCAAATTCAAATTTCTCCTCGCATTCCGCTAGCTTACAGTTCTGTGCATGCTGAAAGAACAATCTGACACGGCCCTGGCTCAGTAACTAAGAACATAAACAAAGTGGCGAACACCGCTCCCGTCAACTAAGCCGCAGTAGTACGCTTTGCTTCACAATAATTCAATGTGTGACGCTGTGGAGTAATAGTGTTTTGATTTAAGCTCGACGTTAGCAAGCGTTTTCGAGAATGACTGACCCTGCCTTTAATGCATGTGTGTGCGCGTGCCAGCCATGCACCTCTACTGGGTGTGGAAGAGAGGGGTGTTGACCGAGCGAGGAAGGGAGGAAATAGTTATGTTTGGGGCCTTATAATTACATCCAGACAAACAGGCACACCGCAGCTGTTCTCTCATACACACATGCACACGCACACACACACACACACACAGCCTGTTGCACTTGATACAATGAACGCCAAGACTCGCAGGTGGTTAAGAGGTGGTCATCTTTATTGGGACTCTATTTAGCATACTCGTGTCTTACGAGCAAAAAATTTTTTCGTGCTAATACAAAAGGAGAAAATATTGTGGTGGTATGATAGAAACACTAAAAATCACTTATAGGCTTTACCAGCACAGGCAGAAGCTGGTTTACAGAGGTGTAGCAGAAAAGGCTCATGCAAACGAACACAGCATCTACACACATCTATTTGTAGGTTCAACAGAGACTGCATGATCAAAAACGCAATATAGTCGGCAGTATAGTGTTTCATTGTTCTTAGCATCACTACAGCACGCACAATCAAAATCAACACATTGTGTGTATATCGTCTAAATTAAATGCCTTGTTTCGCCTGGTTTCTATTGAGACACACGTCTATAGGGCAAAACTATTTAATATCCAGGTGTGTACAGTATGTATACATTACATCTGCAATGATTACGAGACCAGGCAGTTGGCTGAGGCTTGTCTCTTGATTGCGTTGCCGTGCCGAACGATCTACGATCTACGCCGGACCCGTCAGACACGCTCGTGCGCACACGCACTGTGTGCGTGCCATCGAGGGCCCCTGCGCTGCTGGGATTTGTAGTACTATCACAGCTGAAGACCCGAGTCAAACGGTTTCGCTCCCCCGCCTTGGTTGGTCCCCAGAGCTTCGTCCACAAGACTCTTGTGTTCCCCAAGAGGCAAACAAATACAAAATTAAAACAACTATGGAGCCACAACCCAGAAAAATATAAGAAAAAGAAAAGGTCCATTCTCATATTTCTGTTTCGAAACGAAAGTTTGTGTTTCAGCGTCCTCCGACGACGACGACGACGACGCAGTTGCGAGCTCAGGCTGTTAGGTGTCCTCCTACCTACCTGCCTGCCTGCCTGCCTGTCTGTCTGTCCGTTCATCCGTTCAAAATCGACCGACGGTGGCCCCCGGGCCCCCCATGTGGGGCTCGCTTGTGTTTTTTTTGGGGGCTCCACTGTTCCACCGCTGTCCTCCCGGCTGACGAGGGAAGGAAAGGGTAACCCGTGTGTTTGATCCTTGGCAACGGGTAGTCAGGGAGGGTTTCACCCCTAGCCCTCACCCCTCACACACTCTCACTCTCTCTCTTTCCCTCCCCCCCACCAGCCCTCGTTGATGAGCCGTCAGATCCCCTTTGCTCCAGGAGAGGGGGGCCATGGGTGGATGGGGGAATGGGGGGTGTGGTGGTTGTGGGGTGGTGGGGGCGTCTGGAGGATTCGCTCAGCAGAGGCCGGTCGCCCTCCGCATCTTCTCTCTCTCTCTCTCTCTCTCTCTCTTTTTCTCTTCCTCACATTTCTCTCGCTCGCTCTTTGGGCCAGACTCCAATCAGCGTCTCCTGGAGGACAAGGCGGGACCTTACTGTAGGAGATGCCTCCATTATGGTCGCCACAACACAATATGTATGCCTGGCCTGTAGGTCTGTGTGTGTGTGTGCGTGCGTGCGTGTGTGCGTGTGTGCGTGTGCGTGTGTGTGTGCGTGCGCGTGCGGTGAGGAGCACGCATCACCTTCCACCGGTCTTGAAGATCAGGTCAGCGTTCGGGGCTCCTTTGGGATGCTGGTAGCGGGGCCGCCGCTCCCTGTTGGTGTTGGCGGGGGCTGGACGCTGGGCCAGGGACTGCATCATCTCTGTGGCGTGCACACAAGCACACACACACACACACACACACACACACACACACACGTACACGCGCACACACACACAGCACACACGAGTCAACATGTGTTTCCCCCATGCTTCCAATAAGTCTGCATTAATCCAAAGCGTCTCACAACACACGGCAGTGTGTGTTGACGTGTGTTCAATTTACGCCATTATCACTGCACAGCATTGATGGTGCAGTATTAGCATAATAGTATGCATGTCTTAGTTATAAAATATATTCAAATATTAGTAATATTATGACAACAATTTAGGCAAGCAATTCGCTATTTATTTATATATTGTAATAACTGCTTCAAACTGCAGTGTGCCAGCTCTCATTGGTTAACATGGGAGCGTCTTGAAATCAGGTCTGCTCTGCTGCCAACAGGCTTGAGCTGGTCTGAGAGCCACTTCAAAACACGGCTAAGTGCTGACCATACGCACTGCCCCACAGAAGCCCCAAGAGCCCCAGAGGAGCCAAAATAGAGCCCCAGCAGGAGCCACAATAGAGCCCCAGCAGGAGCCACAATAGAGCCCCAGAGGAGCCAAAATAGAACCCCAGCAGGAGCCAAAATAGAGCCCCAGCAGGAGCCACAATAGAGCCCCAGAGGAGCCACAATAGAGCCCCAGCGGAGCCAAAATAGAGCCCCAGCAGGAGCCACAATAGAGCCCCAGCAGGAGCCA